>MSJI02000297.1:0-35374 GCA_001931905.2 Cladosporium sp. IMV 00045 | reverse complement strand
CCAACCCACTCCCCCTCCCCTTCTTACTCATACAAACCAAATCCCCTTTAAACTCACCCACATCCTGCATCCCAAACACCTTTCCATAATACTCCTTGCCCACTTCTCGACTAGCCATCAACATCGCTCTCCTCAAAAAGGGCATTCCGTCCATAACCTCGCCGCAACACGCCACCAGCCAAGCGCCCAGACCGTCGCCACGGTGGGCTGGTGAAATGAACACGTCACTCAGGTATGCGAAGGTCACGTGGTCGGTTGTGAAGCGGGCGAGGCCGATTTGTTGCCATTCGTCTTCGTTTTCGGGGTTTGGGGGGGAGGTGGTGGTGTTGGGGTCTGCGGCGAGGGTGGGGGAAGGGGTTCGTGGCGATGAAGGCGAGGAGGGTGAGTGGTTGTTGTTGTTGTTGTTGTTTTGGAGAATGTACAGACCGAGTGTCAGGGAGTGCGAGAGCATCAGGGCCAATTCGGGGGCGGGCAGGGGTTTGGCCCAGTACATGTCGGGGGTGGCGAAGGAGGCGTTGATGAAGGAGTGGGAGAGGAGGGCGGGGGAGGTGGAGATTAGATAGGTTGCGGTCGGGGTGGCGTGGTGCCATTGTTGGATTGGGGGAGGGGGAGTGGTGGTGGACATTTTTATTTGTTTGGGGGTTTTGATAGGAGACTAGAATGGATGGATTGTGTTTGATGGCGGGTTGAGGTCTGAAATGGAGTCTTAAGGTTCAATTATATATCTTTCTCGTTTTAGTCATCCCGAGATGCGTCACACGCGCGAGGATGTCATTAGAGACAACATGGTTTCATTGAGGATGTCATTGAGGATGTCATCTCAGGTGTGAGGATGTCATATCACATCCAGTCAACGTCGGCCCTCGGCTTTTGGCGTGACTGACCCTCGAAGGTTTGCGATTCGCGTGGCACTGCCTTGTTGGTCGATGCATTGATTGTCTTGTGATGATAAGAAGGTTATGGTCGGGATGAATGAGTGCGAGCTGGGTTTTGGAAGGCTCCGGTTAATAGCTCGTACATGGTTCTTCGATGATTTGAGCAATGTTTTTGTTTATTACTGAGCAACTTTCTTGGTACTGTTTGGTAGGCGGCAAGTGAAGTGAAGTGACGGCATGGCGGGGGCTCTTCTGCTTCGCGGGTGAAGTTTGGTGGGGGTGAAATTCATCCTCCTACAACTTCGAGCGATTGAGTCAACCACTCAAATCGTCCGACTTTCTTTCTTCAATATTCCCATTCACGCCACTACGAACCTTTGCCTACAGAATACCTCGAGAGAAGGGAAACAAGTACAATACCAATAACTCGAGCCTTTCCGCTTCACACATTAAACCACAAACTGCAACGCGGGCAAACATCCATCACGCCCTACTAGACCTACACCAATCCTCCAACAACCCTCTCGGACGAAACCAACCATGGCAACCGCTGCAACAGAACAACCCTCACCCACACCTTCACAACAACCCGACCCGCGCCTCCCCGCCCCCTTCTCCCGCACCCCCACCGCTCTCACGCTCCTAACCCAAGGCGCCGAAGCGCTCGTCTACCGCACCTTCTTCCTCACACCCACCACCGAATGCGCGCTCAAAATCCGCCCAGCAAAACCCTGGCGCCACCCCCTGCTCGACCGCCGACTGACGCGCGCGCGCGTCCTGGCTGAGACAAGAGTGCTGCTGAAATGCGCGAAAGAGAAATTGGCGGTACCGGCTGTGTTGGGCGCGAGTTGGGAGGAGGGGTGGGTTGCGCTTGAGTGGGTGCGGGGTGTGAGGGTGAAGGAGGTTGTTTTTGCTTGGAGGGAGGGTGTGGGGAGGGGAAATGATGCTGGGGAGAAAGAGGAGGGGGAGTTGAAGGGTTTGATGAGGAGGATTGGGCGGGCGGTGGGGAGGTTGCATAATGTGGGCGTTGTGCATGGGGATTTGACGACGAGTAATATGATTCTGCGGCCGGAGGCGGACGAGGGAGGGGAGGGAGAGGAGGGCAAGGAGGGCTCACTCGCGGGCGAAATCGTCCTTATCGACTTCGGCCTTGCGCAGCAGACGGTGCAGGAGGAAGACCGCGCGGTGGACTTGTACGTTCTTGAGAGAGCTTTTGGCTCTACGCATCCGCGAGAGGAAGGATTTTTCGGGGAGGTTCTGGAGGGCTATAGGGAAGCTTACAAGGGGAGCAAGGGCGCTTTGAGGAAGTTGGAGGATGTGAGGATGAGGGGACGGAAGAAGAGCATGATCGGGTGATTTTGGAGATTGTAAGAGGATTAGGGATGGAGAGTTTCGAACGAGATTCCTTTGGTGCAGTGGAGGTGGAGATGCTGCTCCCGCGGTATGATGTTTGACGTCGAAAGAGAGAGAAAAGCCAGATCTTCCAGTCTCCAATTTCCCTCTGGCTCGGGATTGAGGCTTTGAAAAGCAAAGCCTCCAACGGCAATGAGCGGGCGATATTCCCAGTCAAAGAAAACAGCCACACGCGCTTTGGACCACGTACGTGCAACGGACGAAGACTGCAATGCCCACGGGAGTGCCATGAACTCTTCCGAAAAGCAAACCAGCCGTTTTCAAAGCATCGAGGAACTTAGGTCTTGATGAAGACCCCTGATGGCCTCAACGCGTTTCCTGCCTTTCCAGATGTTCCTCCTGTCGCGAAAAAATGTGTGTGTGCTCGGGCAAAAAATCGCACAGCTACGAACTTAGGTGCTTGCAGACATAGTGCCTGTTAGAGCTCCTTAAGTCGGGGCGAAGGCAAAGAAATGACCATGCGCCCGAGGCAGGTGCTCGTAACGTACAGGTGAACATGCGGTCGTTGTCCAGATAAACGACAATGCAAAGACATAGAGGATAAGGCCAGGGAGGTAGCATCCGGGAACTTGGCATCTCTCTCCATCAACGAGCATAGAATACAAGAGCAAAGCAATCACTCGCCCCACAATCCACTACCGCCCCAGACATCATTCCCCTTCTCACAAAACCAACAAACCTCATCCCTCCCTGATTCTCAACCCCCCATCCTCCCCGTCCCCACCCTCCTCATCAACCCCATCCAACCCCCTCCCCCTCTTCCCTCCCCCACCACCAGCACCACCAGCACCATCCCTCGCCAACCTCCCAACCCTAACCCTCACCAAATCCCCCGTCGCCACAGCGTCTTCCAGCGAATCATGCCCCCTCTCGCCGCCGTTCTGAATTTCCCTCTCCAGAAACTTCCCCGCGAGTTTCTTCAGCCCGTTGCGCAGCGGCAAACCCCGCGGGTGCGGGTACAGTACGATCGTGTCGATGATGGACGGGTGGCAGAGGCGTGTGGCGTTGAGGTCGTTGTCGATTGCGTGGCCTATTAGGGGGGTGGTGGGGGACAGGTAGGTTAGGAGGAGGGCGCGGGCAGAGGCGGGGGAGGGGACGATGGGGAGGGGGAAGGGGGTGGTTGGGTTTGGGTTTGGGGTGGTGGTTTGCTGCTTTTGCTGCTCTTTCCAGGTCTCGTAGGGAATGGCGTTGGCGAAGTGCTCTGGCCAAACGCCGGAGTAGCGGCTGTTGAGGTCTATGACCGTGCCGAGCGGGCGGACGAGGACGTCGAGGAGGGGTTCGTTCTCCGGCCAGCTTATGGCGGTCAGGCGGATGAGTTCGAGCCCGAAGACGGTGTAGCACATTTCGCAATCGAAGCAGACGGCGCCGACGGGTCTGCCCTTGCTGTCTTTCGCCGGGTTGGGGTTGTCGGGCGTGGTGATGAAGGGTAGCACGGCGGCGAGGCGGGCGGGACTGCTCGCTTTGAAAACGTGGTCTTCGATCGTCGTGCAGCCCGGCGAGCCGACGCGTTCCATGCAGCAGGGGTAGAAGGGCTCGTTGCCGCCGGTGTAGTGGTCGGTTTTCTGTCGGGTGGGGAAGACTTTCTTGCTCGGGTGGTGTTTGCAGGGCCCGTTAGAGGTGAGCTTGCCTTCTTCGTTGCGGTCGGGGTAGACTTGGAAGCGCGCGGCGCAGCGGTCGCATTCTTCGAAGTTCTTGCTCGCTTCTACCGCTTTGGCTGCTTCGGCGGCTTCGGCGGGTGTTGGTGGAAAGGGGATGTAGCCGTGAGGGGCGAGTTTGCTCTGGTCTGCTACTACGAGACGGCGCGCTATTTCTACCTCTTCGGAGGGTTTGAGACCGGTGGTGATTGCTTTTGATGGTTTGGCGACAGCAGGCTTTTCCGCGCCCTTGCCGAACGACGTCTTGACTACATCGAGGAACGCTTCGGCTTTCATCTTACGGTAGGTGGCGATGCGGTTTTTGATGACGTTGGCGTAGACTTTGGGCTGCTCGCGCGCGGCCTTTTCTTCTTCGTCCAAGGCGAGCTTAATCACTTCTTGATCGCTGAGGGCAAGCACTTTCAAGCGATCCGGTGAGATCGATTGGATCGGTTGAGTGCTGGTCTTGAGATCGTTGTTCAGCCGTACCATGTCCTTGTGGAGGTGTTGGAGGAATACGGTGCGTTTGGAGTGCGATTCGGGTGCGCTGGTGAGAAGGCGTGGGTTCAATGATTCTTTCTTCACTGGAGGAGGTGGAGGAGCTTTATTTGACTCAGTTGAAGGTGTCTTCGAGGTGCCACCTTCGATGTTCACGGATGTCGATGTCGTGCTTATTTGCTTGGCTGCAGGTTTCTGCCCACTGGCTAGTGGTGGCGTGACAGGCTTTGTGAGACTTGCTGGTGGTGATGCTGCGTTGGGTTGAGACATAGTTGGCCTTGCAGCCTGTGGCGATGCTCCTCGTGAGACTGGCGCATTGGATCTCGTGGCTTCCAGGTCTGCCTTGATCTTTTCGGCTCTGCTCAACGGCTTGTCGGCAAGAGTGTCGTATGTGACCTTACGACGCTTCAACGCAGGTTCGCTGTCTTGATCAAGTTGCCTGTCGGTCTGGTTGTGAGCCTCATTTAAGCGGGTTGCTGTCTTGGAGGAGGACGCCTGTGAAGATGCCGATGCTGTGGTCTCGGATGCCTGTGGCCGTAGCTCGTGACCATATATACAATTCGTAAGCTTACAATTTCCACCTTCGGGGCAGGGGATGCCTTTGAACAAATTGGTGGTTGAGAAGACCATGATTGGAGTTCTGCTTGTGTCGTGCGCTATCCAGGGATGCGAGGTCTGAAGATGCTGGCAAGTTTCTCAAGTGAAGGCGCTCAGTTTCTGTCAGGAGTAGTATTCAGGGTCGTTGTCATGAGCTCATTCTCATATCTGTGAGATGAAGTGAGGTAGCCGAGCATGTGAATGGTGACAGCCAGCTGTCTCCTGCTGCTGTTGGGTTGATGTTGTCGAGGAGTGGACTTTGTTTTCCAGGTTCACTTGATGTCGGAAGCTTGTCGTTAAGCCAAGCACGATCCAAACTAGGCTGGCAATTGCAAGTGAGAATCAACTGATTTTCACAATCTTCCACAAGTAAAGTGAGGTTTAGTTTGACATCCGACCCTTGACATGTCTATTTCACATGCAATTCTGGCCCTACAAACAAAGGGTCCTTGCGTCAATCCGGCTCGGTACGCCAGCCCGAGGGTAATGGGCTCCAGATAAGCCTCACAGGCATTGAGAATTATTTATGTTCGTCGACAACATTGATGCTGTGTCAACTCGGACATAGAAAACTGAATCACCTGTTCAGCATCTAATGACTTAGCTGCCTAGTCAGCACCTGCGAGGTCCAGCAATGCAGTCGATACACGGCCACACATCAGCCTTCGCCATCTCTTCTGTTTTGGGAATCGAATGCGGCGAAGACGTCACTTGGACGGGGCTGCGGCGAGTGTTGCACCATTAACTCCGCCACTAGGCTCCAACAATACCATAAACTCCATGATAAATTAATCGCCTTCTCTCAGCCCTTGCGGCTGCCTCGACCATTTCTCAACCATTGACAGACAAAGCCCTCTCTCACACACACACACACACACACACACACGCCATGGAGACCGGCGACTCTGCAAAGGCAGAGCATCTCTGCGTCCTAGTCCACGGCCTCTGGGGCAAACCACTACATCTCAACCACTTGAAAGAAACAATCCTAGAGAAACACCCCGACGGCCGACTCTACGTCTTAGTACCGCACAGCAACGCCGAATACCTCACCTACGATGGTATCGAATTGGGAGCTGAGCGCATAACGAACGAGATCGAGCAGAAAGTAGAAGAGCTGGAGAAAGACGGCGCAAAGCTGAGCAAGATCAGCATCATCGGATATTCTCTAGGAGGCCTGATCGCACGCTATGCAATCGGTCTGCTATACAAAAACGGCCTCTTCGACAAGCTCCAGCCGAGCAACTTCACCACGTTTGCCACACCACATCTCGGCGTGCGAACGCCCACAATCGGCTACGGTGGGCACGTATGGAACGCGCTTGGATCCAAAACCCTCAGCACGAGCGGCGCGCAGATGTTCCTAGCCGACTCATTCCGCGACACGGGCAAACCACTGCTAAGCGTCCTCGCCGAGCCCAGCAGCATTTTCATCCGCGGCCTGCGCCTCTTCAAACACAAAAGCGTCTACGCCAACACGACCAACGACCGCAGCGTGCCCTACTACACCGCGGCTATCAGCGCACACGACCCCTTCGTCGACCTCTCCGCCATCGACGTACACTACGCTCCCGACCAAGAGCCCTCCAAACAAGTCATCCTCTCGCCCTCGCAACCCGCCACCCCGCGCCTCAGCCCCGAAGCGACCCGCTCGCTCTACGAACGCACGCAAAACACCCTGTCCGACCTCCCCTTCTACGCGGCCATCACCCTCCTCCTCCCCCTCGGCGCCACTTTCTTCCTGCTCAACTCCGGCGTGCAGACTTTCCGCTCCGCTCAGCGCGTCCGTCTGCACGAGCAGGGCCAGTCGGGGATTAGTATTGGGCGCTACCGCGTGCCGCTGCTGCTGGAAGAGGCGCAGCACGCCGTGCAGGACGGCGTGTTCAAGACGCTGAGTCATGGGAATGAGCAATACCTGCCCACGCCGCCGCCGGAGCCCGCTTGCCCTGAAGAGCAAGTGGCAAAGTCCCCGGCCTCGTCTGCGTCTTCGTCCTCAACTGCTGTTGACAGATCAGAAGACAAGGAAGATTCCTCTCCTTTCCCCACGCTAGCCTTAACGCCAGAGCAATTCGCCATGATCGACAACCTCAACGCGGTAGGCCTGACGAAGTACGCGGCGCACATCCGCAACGTGCGGCACACGCACGCGGCCATCGTGGTCAGGTCGGAGAGAGAGTCGTTTTGGGAGGGGAGGGTCGTTTCAAGTCATTGGGCGGGGAGGTTTGAGGTATAGCTACTTTGTTTTTCTTTTTTTCTTTTTTTTTTTCCTTTTTTTTGGGGGGGGGTAGTGTTATGGAGATTGCGTGATAGAGGTAACACAGCACTTTTATCGCATTTCACCGGTATGCGAGCAACGCGGGCAAAGGGGGAAAGCATATGCATGGCTCATTCGAGTTCGAGAACGTTTTTGGAATTATTTCTTAGCGATGGCGCCGTTTTGTTATTTAGTTTATTGTTAACAAACTTGAGAGAGAATCCCTGATTCGGCATTCCATGTATCCATCAATCTCAACTAAAATCACAAGATCGATCGACCACATACACAAAAAAGCGAGCTGGGTTTGAGCATGGAGTGTGAGAATCGAGCACCTCTGTTGCTGAGAAGACTTGCCGTATCAAGTGCTTGTGCAAAAGTCTATACTCAAGTCGGCATCTATGGACCGGGGCCTTCGATGCCATGTCCAGAAAATCCTGCTAGTCAACCGCTTCCTTTTCTCTCCAGAGATCTCAGCCGATGCCCAAGCTTCCCACACGACTAAATGTCTATCAGATCTGAAACTCTTTCGAGCCAAACCCTGCATCCTCGAACCCCCCTGACGCAACACCAGCTCAAAAAACAAACGGCACCATCTTCGCCCTCCCCTCGAGCGCCCTCTTGCCAAACTTCCGCTCATACCATTCATACGTCCCACACGCCGTGACGCCCAAATTGACCGCGACGAAAACCAGCGCGCAGGCAAGCGTGCCATTCAAATACTGATCACCCGGCGCCGCAAGACCCGCGATCGCGAGGTATATCACACACTCGGCGAAATAATGCGGCGTCATGGTCAGGTTGAAAGCCGGGTGGATGGGCAGCTTGTAGTCCGTTTTGCCGTCTTTGTTGTTGGCGCCGGTGGGCTTGAGGGAGGCGAGGTAGGCGTGGCTGTCGTGCTGGATGCCGGAGGCGAAGAGGAAGAGGAAAAGGGCTATGCAGGTGCGCAGGGAGGGGGGTTGTAGGGATAAGTCGAGGAGGGTGGGTTGGTGCTGTTGCAGGGCGCGGATGCCTTCGATCCAGACGGAGATGCTGAGGCCCGCGTAGAAGGCTATGCCTAAGGCCCAGTGCCCGATCCACATTGTGCTTTTCGAGGGGCGGGAGAAGGCGTGGCTTTCGTACAAGCGTCGTGTGCCTTGGGCTAGGACGGCGAGCCAGGTTATGATTACTTGGTGGAAGGTCATGGAGACGCCGCGGGTGGTGTCGGTGTATTTGACGATGTAATAGGAGAGTGGGCCGGAGAGAGCATAGTCGGCAGCCCAGAGGAGGGAACAAGACACCGAGGTGATGTAGAAGGAAGTGAACCAGCTGTGAGGCACTTGGATGGTGGCGAGGTAGTCCAATGCCTTCTCTACCGGGCTGAGTGGCGTGGTGGCGGTAGCTTTTCGCTGTTCAGGCGACGGAAGAGGGGAGGCTGTGCGTGCGCCATAGGCCAGGAAACGAGAGCGCAATGCGGGAATGAAGAAGACGAGATACACCTACCTTTGCTGTCAGCCTGCATTCAGGCATGGCAGGGGAACGTTGGTGGCTATGCTCACGCCTCCTGCAGCTCCCAGAAATGCCAGCCGGACGAAGTCGACGGCGTCGAGATCGAGGTCGAGGTCAAGGTTGGCGAGCTGCATGTTTCTGAGGTACTCGCTACTGCAGGATGGAGGAGGGGGTTGTAAGTGAATTTATCGACCAACGTAGCCTGAGGTACAGCAGCTCGGGGGTCGTGCATGCAGGATGCGTTGTACGATCCCCGCAGTTCTCGCCGAGTCCAAAAGTGCGAGTGAAGTGAGTGAAGTGGTGTTTATGCACGGCGTGTCAGCCGTGTGAGGTTGAGTGAGGCGTGAGATGTTTACAAGGAGAGGGAGGAGAGTGTTGATTGATGAAGTGGCTTTCTGCCTTTGCCGCGGGGTTTGTTAAAGCCACCCCCGGAGCTGCTGCTGCCGCTCCCCGGCCTTCGCATTACTTTAAGCAGACACCTCCAAACAATTGATTAATAGCCCATCAACCCCGTCCTGACCGAATGCACCACCGCCTACATCTACAACATCGAGACCTTCGCCCGAACATCCTGATACTACGAGCTATGCGCACATAGCAACGTCGCCCGCCATGTCCTTCAGCCTCTCATCGCTGCTCAATCCTTCTTCCGCGAATAACGCCGACGCGCAACAACAGGAACAACAACCTTCGCCCACCGAGGAGCGCAAAGACTCATTGCCTTCAATACCGCAACTGCGATCGCCTGAGCAACATCACGTCAATCTCCCGCAATACTCGCCGCCCCCAAGCAGCCACCAGCGATCGAGCCCGCCTCAGTCGCAAGAGGCTGTCCAGGCACTTTCCTCACTCTCCGCCAGCAACGCACCACCTCCGTCGCAATGGAACGGTCACACAGCTGCCGATGGCACTCATCAGGCGAGGCGAGAGTCTATGGATCGAAGACCGAGTAGTTCTCACAATGCTTCTATTGAACTGCCTCCACCACCGCCTGTCGATGCGCAAAGAAAGATGAGCTCGCCTACTCTGGACCAATATCATGTGGCATCACGGTCGCCGGAGCAGAGAAGGCCATCACTAGCGACACCAGGTGATGCTGCTTTTACATTGCCTCCATTACAGCATGTGACTTCAGGTGGTGAGGATCAGAAGAGACGGCCTTCAGTGATGAGCGATCAACAACTCTCTCCCGGCTCAACACGTGCGCCTCAACACCAGTCAGACTCACAAGCAGCTGCTTCGTCTGCTCTCGAACCATCGAATGCCACCAAAGGAGATGCAGGCGATCTGTCACCAGCCCACATCAAACAAGAATCGCATACCAATACACAACCCACCTCACCAGTGGATGCGAGACGTCCATCACTCCAAGTCAGTGACATGGAACCTTCAACCTCCAAGGCTGTCAGCTCGCTCAAGCGTGAGAACAGCACTCGTCACCAATCACCATTGCGAGAGTCTTCAGTCCCAATGCCCTCCACCGAAGATGTTGCTGCGGAGTCTACTGTGTCCAAGAAACGTCCCTTGCCCAAGAAGAAGGGCACTGCGACCACCACAAAGAAAGCACCGCCTGCCAAGAAACGCAAGGTCGAAGCTGCCCGAGGCGATACGCCCTCGTCTCGCATGTCCAAGACGACTGTCAAGAGCGGAAGCAACAAAGGTACACCGGTCAACTCCTCTCCCGCACCATCCAATCGTTCTGGTTCTTTAGATCCAGAAGACGAAGACGAAGAGGAAGAAGAAGGCACACCAGTCAGCGACGATCTCTACTGCCTCTGCAAAAGACCCGATACGGGCACCTTCATGATCGGCTGCGACGGCACATGCGACGACTGGTTTCACGGAAAGTGCGTCGGCATCGAAGAGCGCGACAGACATCTCATCGACAAGTACATGTGCCCGCGCTGCACCGAGGCCGGCGTTGGAAGGACAACGTGGAAGCGCATGTGTCGCCGCTCCGGCTGCAGACAACCCGCTCGCATGGGAAAGAACAAGACCGGCAACGGCAGCAAATACTGCTCCGACGAATGCGGCGTAGCCTTCTTCCGCCAAATGACAGCCAACTCCCGCGGCCGCGAACACGCCGCGAAAAACCGCTCCTCCCGCCACAGAGCCAGCCACCACCTCCCATCGGACTCCCAAGCATTAACCGAACACGGCACGCGCGGCGGCGTCCTCGCGCCAGGCGAAATCCGCGCCCTCCTGGACTCCACCCCCTCCCTCTCCGACTTCCAAAAACTCGGCGACCACGTCCTCAGCCCACCCGCCACACCCACCAGCAAGCCCAACGGAGGCTCCGACGCCTCACAGCAAGGCGACTTCACGACCCCCGAAACGCACGCCCTAGCCTCCATCAGCAGCAAGAAAGACGCCTCGCGCCAGCGCCACCAGCTGCTCAAAGACCGCCTGAAATTCATCAACATGGTCAAACAAGCCGCCTCACGGGCATGCGCGGAGAAAGAGCTCAAGCCCAAAGACTACTGCGGTTTCGACCCGCGGCTGGAATGGAGCGAGGAGCAATTCGCGCTCTGGCGCGGGAGCGCCGTTGGCAAGAGGGCTTTCGAGCTTGAGACGTTGGCTGGCGAGGAGGGCGAGGGTATGGATCTCGATGATGTTGATGAGGATGGGGATGGCGAGGAGGTACACGTTGCGGTCAGGCTGTGCGATAAGAAGAAGTGCGCGCGCCATTTGGACTGGGCGAAGTTGGCTACGGATGATGTGAGGTTTGAGATGGGGGATAATGGGGATGCGATGAGGGGGTTGGATCGCGAGGAGAGGGAGATTAGGGAAAGGGCGGCGCTGAGGAAGAGGGCTGGGGGTGGGTTGCAGGGGGAGGGGAGTGTGGAGGTTCATTTTGAGGAGGGGATTGGTGGGGATGGTGATGGTGGTAAGGCGAAGAAGGAGGATCAAGATCCTCCTGTCGTCGTCCCGACGATGCCAGTGCCGGAGAGTGTCGTGCCGGCTATTCCGCCCAGTGAGGTTATGCAGGTTGATGCTACGGCTTAGGGGACTGTCGGTCCTGTGAGTTGGAGGCTCGAGGGTTGCTCCAGCTCGATTTTGAGACTGGTTGAGAGACGTTGACATTCCTACTTCAAGTCTTGCGGCAGCGAGGGCATTGGAAATGAGTGACCGTCAGCAGAGCGAACGACACACGGCCTCTAAGATTTGTGTTTATAAATCATTTTATTCTTATGATGGTAATAATAGCCGCTTCGATTCGATTTTCTTCTCGCCCTGCGGACATCTCGTCGTCTGATCCGTTTTGTTTGAGCAGAAGACTGGCCTTCACCTTAGATCCGTGGCTTACACTCTTCGTCGTCTTGGGAAATGCGATGTATAGGGTAACTCTGTGAGATTAAGCGACATTATGTTAAAAGCCAACAACGATAAGATTGATTCGAGACTTCGATACTGAATGGAACCAATCAAGCAAATGTGATTCATCAAGCGACCAACCATTTCATGATACCACCAACCGCTCGTCCCTGTCATGAGAAATCACAGACTCTCAATCATCGCCTTCTCACAGACAAGCAGGCAAAGGCACGGCAGTTCGCCCTCCCCTCAACTGCCGATATGTGCTATTTTGACTTCCACGAAATGTGGAGGCGGATTCGTGCTGGTCGGTCTGGGGCTGCTCCGTCCGGGGCACGAGGCGAGGCAAATGCGAGACTGCACATGCCACCAGCCGTCTACGCATCGTCTCGATGATAGAGCTGGTTCGGCAGTTGGGATGGGGGATGGTGGTGGCGATTGGGAATCGATTTTTGTATTCGAGTGATTTGCCAGGATATAGAGTATTGCTGTCAGAAGGGATACTACGGCACAGGTCAAAGAGCGGTGCATTTCATGAACTGTTGGTTCCAAAGTCCTGTGAGAAAAGAGCTGCACATAGAAACAGAACAGATATCTCGCCATATCTACCTAACATTGATCACCGCCCATCGGCCCTCGCGGAACCCCATCCCCTGCCCCATCTCCCATGACCACGCAAGTGCCAACAATTCTCAATTGCCGTGACCTCTTCTCTCTCTCTTGCGTCAGCCGCCCGAAACCGATAATAGCCCACCTACACAACTGCCGCGGTTCGACATCTGGACGACACACCTTGCCCTACTTAAGTAATCCTGTGCTATCGACCTGCTCTCTGCTTCTGCTCTGAGTCTATCTACCGATATGCCGGGCCTCACGCATCTGCCGTGACCTCTCTTGACGCTTCGTGTCGCGAAACGAGCGTAATCACTGGGCGTATGGGTAAAGGCGTGCCGGATGCCGACGTCTGTGTAAGGTATTTACTTCTACGCATGTGTATGTAAGAACCAAAGATCGTCCTCCTCTCTCTTCCTTCCCACCTCCCCTCAAATCAATCAACTTGTCCTTCCCCATCCCACACCCAGCAACCCATTCAACATGCTGGCCACCTCCCTCCTCTCCCTCCTAACGACACACTGGCCCCTCTTCCTCCTGGCCTCCATCCTTACGCACCTGCTGCGGAACAAATTCCACAACAACCTGCACAAATTCCCCGGCCACCCTCTGGCGGGCTACACGAATTGGTGGAGGTACTTTGATGTCCGTGGGAGGAAGGCGCAGTGGACGCATATAGACTTGCATCGCAGGCATGGGGATGTGGTGCGCCTGGGGCCGAATGTGCTGTCGTTTGCGGATCCGAGGGCGATTAAGGTGATTTATGGGCTGAATAAGGGGATGACGAAGGTAGGTCGACCTGTCTTGCAGATGTGGTGCAAAATCAGTGTGCTGTTTGCTTTCTCTTTCAGTGCGGATGAGAAGAAGAAGAATTCCAGCCGCTGACAAACAACATCACAGTCGGAATTCTACCCCGTCCAAACAGCCATCTCCAAAGGCCGACCCATCTACTCGCTGTTCAGCACGACGGACGAGAGCTTCCACGCCAAATACCGGCGCTGCGTCAACGGGGCCTTCTCCATGTCATCACTAGTCAACTACGAGCCACTCGTCGACAGCACGACGGACGCGTTCATCGAGCAGACGCGCAGACTCTTCCTCGACACGGGCAAGACCTGCGATTTCTCCCAGTGGCTGCAGTTCTTCGCCTTCGACGTCATCGGCGACTTGACCTGGAGCAAGCGTCTGGGCTTCGTGGAGAAGAACGAAGACGTCGAAGGCATCGTCGAGTTCATCGGCAGCTTCCTCGCGTACGCCGGTCCCGTGGGCCAAATGCCCGCGCTCGACTTGCTGTGGCAGAAGAATCCCGTGCGGCTCGCGCTGGAGCGCTGGGGCGTGACGAAGCAGATGTTCCCCGTCACGCGCTTCGCGCTGAAGCAATCCGCCGCGCGCGAGGGGGAGATGAAGAAAGTCCGCGAGACCGGCGAGGCGGACGAGGGCAGTGGCAAGGGTGTGGATTTGCTCACCAAATTCACGCAGGCGCAACACGATCACCCGTCGTTCATGACGGATCAGCAGGTGCTGGCGTCGTGCAACAGTATGGTTTTCGCGGGCTCGGAGACGACGGCTATCAGTTTGAGCAGCGTTTTTTATAACTTGCTCAAGCACCCCAAGGCTTACAAGCAGCTGATGGAAGAGCTGGACGAAGCCGCGCGCAACGGCACCATCACGGAGAAACCTTACCACAAAGTCGGCTGGAAAGAAAGCCAGACTCTGCCTTTCCTCGACGCCGTCATCCAGGAGTCGTTCCGCCTGCACCCCGCGCCGGGTCTCATTCTCGAACGCATCGTGCCGCCTCAAGGCATGGAAATCCTGGGCGAGCGCATCCCAGGCGGCACGATCGTCGGCTGCAACGCGTGGGTCGTACACCGAAGGCCGGAAATTTTCGGCGAAGATGTCGACGATTTCAAACCCGAACGCTGGCTCCAAGCCTCGCCCGAGCAGCTCAAGGAGATGAAAGCGACGATGTTCCAGTTCGGCGCTGGGGCCCGGACTTGTATTGGCAAGAACATCAGGTAAGATAGAAGAGTCTTGATCCGCAGGCGATCTCCCCTCAAGGTCTTTACTGACGACCTCATGACAGCCTGCTTGAGATCTACAAGCTCGTGCCCACGTTCCTCAGAAACTTCGAGATCGAGCTCGAGACGCCCGGTGCGGAATGGCAGACCTTCAACGCCTGGTTTGTGCGCCAGCTGAACTTCCACACCAAGTTCAAGCCCAGAACTGTGCCGGCCGATTCGAGGCGTGACAGCCTGGCGTGAAAGCGTTCTTCGCGGTGAATTCACGAGAGTTAAATCTTGCCGTGATTGGTGTGGACAGGGCTGTCCAGCTGTTGAAACTATGTTGGCCCGCGCCAGATCAATGTCGATCAAGGCCTCGACTGAGAGCAACCCTTAAAATCAGAAGATGTTATGTGCCAACGGCTTTCGGTGGTGTCAAAGTGCGCGAGCGGCTTTTGTAGCGACACTTGGGCTGGCCGCAGAGGCATTCCTTGTCAAGATTCTGCAAGAAAGAGCAAGTCAGCCACAGAAATCCTCACGAATAACAAATAGAAACAAGTAAAAGAAGCAAAAACAGCGTGAAAGAACACACACGTCCACACTCCTCCCACAACACACAAAACGTACCTTCCAATAAGTATCCGAATAATCCACCGTGACCTCCTCCCCCGCCTCAATGCCCTTGGAAACGAGCACGATCCGCTGCGTGCCCATCCACATGAACCTCTCATACTGACTATTCGGCTGGCACGAATGGTTGACGAACCGCGTGTAATTCCCCTGCCGCCCCTGCCAAATCTGATACGACCCGCTCTCCGTCTGCCCGACCATGACGTCCAAATTCGCGAGACCGGAAGTAATCTGGCCGACGAACTCGCCCACCGCCGTCCCGCGGTCGAAGGGCAGGCAGGCCACCAGCCCGTTGTTGCGCCCGTTGGGCGTGCGGTAGACTTGCACGGGGGCGTTGTGCGCCGCCGTCTGCGGGTAGAGGTTGGGGAAGCAGGTGCACGCGTTCTGCGGCGGGTCGTCGGACTGCCGCTCGTGGCAGACCTGGCAGGTGTGCGAGTTTTGTGAATGGGCTGGGTGCACGACGCGCGGGTCGTAGAGGCCCCAGGTTTCTTCGTCGATTTGGCAGGTGTCCAGGTGCGTGAAGCTGAAGTCTCGGTCCCATTGCTGGTAGGTGATGGAGAGCGGGAGGGCTTCGTTGGCGGGCGTGCCGATTACATAGTCGTGCGGGTGGCCGGTGTATTTGCGTTCTGTGGACGCGCCGATGATGCCTAGTAACTGCCTCCAGCGGGGATGTAAGGTGTCGGCGGCGACCTCGAATCTATGTCGAAGTGCGCGCAAAGATTGGAAAGTCTCTTCGTTGAACGAAACCCGATACTTGCAAAAGCGGTAAAGCCCCATTCCGGCAAAAACCAGTGCGGCCCAGCCACCAGCCTTCTGAATGTCGTGATAACCACGCCAGACGCCCATCTTATTTCGAAGCTCCTTCTCCGTCCAGTGGAAGTCCAGACAAGCTTCAGCGATGGTAGACTTCTTCGCCCTCTCCTTGCCCATAGTCGCGGTCAACTCATGCACGCGATCTTCGAACAACCTCACCCAAGTCGCCTGCACGATGACTTCGAGAGATCGACACGTCCTGCTAGTCTGGCTGAGCTTCCTAGCGAGAATGCTCATCCTGCCAAACGTGCCACCGACGATCGAGCTGTCTCTCATGGCGAGTTCCTGCTCGCTGCTCGTGAGGAACTTCGGCTGCCCGTTCGCTTCGATCGTCTGCCACTGCTCGATGACTTCGGTGGGATCCATGCGAATGCTGGAGTAGATGCTCTCCCAGACGCCTTTGACGAATTTCTGCAGCGACGAGGGCTGGAAGACGGGGTTGTCGCCGACGTTCTTCCTGCGTTGAGGGAAGACTCGGACGTCGCTTTCCAGTCTCCGCGCTGTATTGGTCGCGGTCCCGGTGATGGGCTCGGCATTGGCGGCGGCTACGACGCGGAGGCCACCGGTTGCTTTGCGCCTTTTGGCCGGGTTTTCATCTGATATCTCTGGGGTTTGCGCTGGCGATGTCAACGCCGAGCGTGGTCTGAAGTTCCGGGCTTCGGTGGCGGATGAGTGCACTTGTGTGGGTTCAGGAGACGGGAGAGCAGGCTGCTCACTCATTGGCGTGAGCTGTTGGAGGTTCGTCGATTCTCCTTGGCGGGACAGGTGTTGCAAGAAGGCAGCGACGTCGACGGAAATGACCTGCATGGGGGCCTCTTGGGAAGAAGGAGAAGAAGCATTTCCAAGAGAGAGATTGCAGTCAAGGCGCAGTCCATCAATGTTCTCGTGAGAGTTTTTCTGCAGCAATTGCTGAATGGCTGCTGGGATGCGCTCTGAGATGGTGTGCGCCACTTGCCGAGCGACATCGTCGACTTGGTCTGCCATGACGGACGTGGGCGGAGACAGTTGCATTCTTTTATTCTAAAAATTCCATCCAGCTTGGGTCATGTCAGAATATCTTGCACTCAGCAGTGAAGGCGACAATGCATCTATGATACGCCGACATGGCAATGTAGATGTATCGAGACAGTAGTGATGATGAAGTCGTATGAAGTCGCAGAGCGCAGTGCACTCCGCAGTTCGGCAGACAGCATCCTTTATGATTGATTTTGGTGGGGCTTGCTGTTAAAAAACCGCCCCTTACGAAATGATGCTTGCAAATCGGAAGCTTAAAATCTGGAAAAGCAAAATGGCAACCAACGAAGTCGATTTGCATCATCGAGTAGGAACTACGAGACAGTACATGGCTGGCCATCAGAAGAACAAAAGTGAAGATGTATGTGCAGATGAAACCGAACACCAAAAAACAGGCAAATACTCGGAGCGGTTCCACGCCAGAACCAAGAAGGCGTTACTTAATATCTATATTACAATATCAAAACTACATACATAAACTCATGTCTCTTTCCCACTCAGTTAGTGCCGTTCGCATCAGCACTGAGCAATCCTCAATAATGGTAATATCAACCATATCAATGCCCATCTCCATGCCATCATAACAAGCAAGCCCTTGGTATCTTTTATAATCCACCGATATGAACCTTCAATCGATCCAGCAATACAATCCCCTTTCGAAAAAGTAAATCCTGCCATCTCATGCATCCCTCCATCCCTCCCCCAGCCCAACATCAGCACCAGCACCGACAAAACTCGTCCCCTACTCATCACCTCTCCCACCCCTCAATCTCCCCCCTCATCCCACTCGGCAACGGCGCCGACCCATGCCTCCCAAAAACCCCCACGGGCGGCAACCGACTCGCAGCCTTCTGCCGCTCCGGATGAGGAACCAAGCGACTGCTATGCGCGGTCGGATGCAGCAACGGACCGGGGACGAGCGTCGTCGGCGTCCGGCCCTCCTGCGGCTTCGGCATGCGCTCCATGGCTTCCCGCCGTAGAGAAGCGACGGCTTCTTCGACAGCGTCGTTGATGTGTTGGCGATGCAATGATGAGGAGGCTTGGGGGTTTGGGAGTTGGAGTTCGGAGAAGGGGAGGTGGATCTGGTTTGTTTGGATTTTGTACATGGCGAGGTGGAGGCGGAGGCGGAGCGTTTCGGCGTGGGTGATTGTTTTGGGTGGGGATTGGGGAGGTACGAGGGGTTGTTGTTGTATTAATTGTTGTTGCTCTTCTCCTCCCCGGGAATTCCATTGTTGTTGTTGTTGTTGTTGTTGTTGTTGTTGTTGTTGCTGCTGCTGCGGCTGTTTGTGCTGCTTCTTCTTCTGCCTCGACCGTGGCCTTGCGGTGGTGGTTGCATGCTGCGATGAGGGATCATAGTCGATGAGCGAAGAAAAGGACCCTTGCGTCTCTCCCCCGCTATCTGAAGGCGTATTAGGCTCGGTGGGTGAAGGAGGGAATCCAATCGTAGGTTCAGGAGGAGCATGATGAGCCTAGGAAGCAGCATTGTGTTAGCCCAAAGAACCTCTCTCTCTTCCAATTCAGTCCGAAATGTCCAACTTACCACCACCCCCTCCGGCACCGACTGCGCCCTCACACCCCCAATCGCAGGATCCACAGGACCAGCAGCAGCAGCAGCAGCAGCAGCATCCGCAACACGCTCCTCAATCCTCCCCGTCCCCACTCCCTGAAACCCCAGTACATCGCCCTCCCCCCTCCTCCTCTTCAAATACTTCAACCCATACCCCTCCTCAACGGCCGCGGTAAAACTCCTCTTAAGCGGACTGCCCATCAGCGCCCTCTTCCCGCTGAACAACCCTCCTCCCGTGGCAGGCGAGGAGCCGTAGACCCGCGGGTTCGTGGAAACCTCGCCCAGCACGCGGCGGTTGTGGGGAGTCGCTTTGATGGTGTTCGGGGGTGCCAAGGGGCTGGTTTCCATCGCATTCTCGTCGTTCGAGCCGACGAAGTACGGCGTATTCATTGTCGCAAGGCGGGGGATGTTGGCTGGACTTTTTCTTTGGGAGAGACCGGGGTTTTGGAGTCGGGGAGGGTCTGTTTCGGTTGCTCTTTTTCTTTTCTTCAATCCCCAGTCTTTTGCACAGTATGAAGAATAATAAGCCTGTGAGGATTTCCTCCAAGCACTCCCTCAAAACAAAGGCTCACGAAGCGTGAGCACAGAAAGGGAAAGTGCAATTGCCCGACGGCTTGGGTTCAGGATGGAATTATCGAAGCAGCAGCAGCAGCAGCAGCAAACAGCCCGTTTAGAGCGAAGTAACGCGCGAGCCGAGGCGGCATTAGCAGGGCGCGCTATAGCAACGAATGCACGTGAGATTGATGCACAGGCCGTGATAATTTAAACGATTGCAATCGATTGTTGCCGTGCTCTTCCAAACGATATCAACGGCAGAAGCATGAAACGGGGGATTATTATCTAACGAAGAGCTCATTGTTTCTTTGATGATACATTAAAAAACATAAGCTTTCAGGCAGCACCCTGGACCCTGAATTGTAGTTTCCCATTTCCAGTGCTTGCCAATAGAGAGTGTCACTTATTATTAAGGTATTGTTGATTGGGACACTCAATAATAACTCACTGTATTGTGATTACACCGATTCTGGATCTAGAAACATTAATATATGCACACCCCCTCGCCCTCACGGCGAACGCACATCCGAGGACAAGAAGGACCTATGTAGTCAAAGGGTTTGATGCCATGGATAAAAATAAAAAAAAAACCCCCCCGGGATGATCCACATCCTCATACCCCTTCATCTTCTTCCTTTTTCCAGCCGTCTTCACCATGGCAGACAGCAAACAAATAGACATAGACATCGCCCTCAGCACTGCGGCCGTGAGAAAGCGTTGTCTTCGATATGTATAGAGATGCATGCGCGCTGTAGTGGCAAGAGAAGAAGGAAGAAAAACAGGAGCCCAAATAAGAGAAAAACACATAATGCAAGCGCCACAATGCTGCTCCTTTGGCACTGCATTGACGGCGGGTGGTATCGTGAAAAGACAAAAGGAAAAACATAATGGGCTGCAATGCGCGAGTCCAATTGTTGAGTTGTTAAGGAACAATGTGCATTATGCAAATGATGTGTTGGCTCACACTTCTTCCGTGAACCGGCTGTTCCTGCTCCCGTCTAGGGAAACGGGAGTTTCGCTTCTGCCGAACGCTGCTGTTGCGCTTGGGGTCCAAGACGGTGTCCCTGAAGTCGCGGCGATGGGGTTTTGCACGTTCGATCTGGCTTGGTGGACTGTTGGCCGTCGTTGAGGGCCTGGCGACATGATCAATTTCTCGGCGGCGGCGGCGGCGGCACTGTCTTCGCCACCGGGCGGTGCGTTGTTGTCTGCAAACGGGTCGGGAGACGAATTGGTCGAGCCATCGCCGCCGTAGAATCCAGTGCTGTCCCGGTAGAAAGATTGGCTGCTTAGATTTCTATTCGTGTCGTCTTCAGGACTGACCAAAGGCATGGTAGGCGGTGGGGAGCGGATCGGGTTCGGAACAGATGTCATGCCCTCACTGAACGCCGAGGGGAGCTTGCGGCCAGATACACGCTGGAAGCCGCGCTCGCGAGAATCAGATCCAGCGCCGCTGTTCTGACTACGGCTTTGGTTCCTGAAAAGAGCTGGGACCGCGCCAGCGAAAGGCATGAGACCAGCACGTTCAGCCATGCCTGGTCCACCAGAGCTGGGACCTGCATCTGGTTCGGGTGCAACGCCCATCGAGTTTGGAGGGAGTGCACTGTGACCAATTTGCGCTCGCTTCTTGTATCGTCGTAGGAAAAGCAGAATTATGAGGACCACAAGAGCAAGTCCTGCAGCACCACCTACAACGCCTCCGGCGATGGTGCCCGGTGGTGCAGTAGAGTCATCTTTGTCGGAGTCGTCGTTGGATGCGGTGGCCGTCGCAATGTCGCTTGAAGTTCCAGTTGCGCCTTGGTCTGCAGCCCCAGCAATACCAATACCATCGCTATCGTCCGAGCTTTGAGTAGATGAAGGTTCGGCCGTGGAGAAGATAGTAGATCGTACAGTTGACTGGTCGTCCGATATGGTCGTAACGGATCCGGAAGATCGGCTGGCAGATCCTCTAGTACTCGAGCTCGGGCTGCCTGTTGAGGAAGGGGACACCGTTGCTGTTTGCCCATCGGAAAGTGTAGTCGTAAATTCCTCGTCAGATCGTGTGAATGTCTCGACATCTCCGTCCGAAAGTGTGCCGAGGAAGAGTGCATTGAAGTCTACCGAGGAGCTCGAATCTGCGGAGCTGGTAGTCACAGAAGCTAAGTCGATAGTGAAGTCGGAGGTGAACACGGAGCTACCGCTGGTCAAAGTTGATGCTTGAAGTGTATTAGCATACTTCCCATAAAGTGTACATGAAAAGTAGCTTACCAGATGTGGTCAGATTCAGCCTGTTGCTGGACGAAACTGATGAAAGGCTACTTTGAGGCGTAGACAGTGACACGCTGCTATTAGCAGAAGTGGATGAACCCAAAATAGTACCCTGAGAGGACGGTTGGTTCGTGCGTGAGGGAGCAGTGCCGACTGCAGACGCAGAAGGCGCTGAACTTGCTGAGGTTGATGTATCGTCATCCGAGGACTGATCTCCCGTCCCAGTTGAAGATGGTGAAGACTGATATCCTGATGAGGGTTGGGATGATGATGATGATGTTTCCCTCGCTCCGGAGTTTGTACTGCTTGAACCGCCGGTACCGATCAGCGGCTGAGATGAACTGGAGTCGGTTGACGAGGCAGGAGTACTCGATGAACCGCCGGTACCAAGTGGCGGCTGCGACGAGCTGGAGCCGGTCGATGAGGCAGGAGCACTCGATGAAGTCGCCGCACTCGAAGGTTCGGAATCGGAATCGGATGCGTCCGATACTGTGGCAGTTGTGGCAGAAGTCGATAACAAGGATGCTACGTCAGGCATGTCGGCCGTAACAGTAGCCGACGTCAAGGCAGTGGTACTACCAAAAGCATCAACATTGGCCGTCACTGCTACCACGACATCTGCGTCGGAATTTGTGCTGATAATGTCGGATACAGCTGCCGTTCCCTGGCGTCGAAGTATACGAATGCGTTCTTCGGCGTTGACAATGGGTTGATTTCGGATCTCGAGGTGAACTTCTTCAACACGCTGAGGTGATGAGCCGGCTGGTCGAGTGGTTGGTGATGTCTCGATGTGTTCGACTCCGTGGAAGAATGGGGGACCCGAAGATCTCGTCGCTAGTGCTGACTGCTGCAAGACATCCTGTGCCGAGCTCTGCAGTTTTCTCCGCTTGCTTGGGGGCGCCATGTTCTCGTCCATGAAAATGAGGCCGCCAGAGGGCCGAAGGCAGGGCGAGTCCAGAAGTCTAATGTCCTTCCAGGTCGGCCGTTGCAGAAATGACTGTCGTTTTGGGGTGCGAGTCCGGTCGCTTTGTGTCTTCTCTTCAATGCTGCCAGTGACGCATAAGCTGGATGCGTAGGTGGCTCAGTATGGCGGGCGGTCGAGAGAGCGTAGGGTGCTTCGCAGAAGCTCGGAGATGCAGTCGATAGCAAGTAGCGAGTGGACGCCGGACCAGAGGCCGACTTTCGAAGCGGTCTTAGGGCGACAGGTTGCGCGCGGGCGCAATGTTAGAGATGCTGGTTGTCGAGTGGAAATGCAGGATGCGGTGTCGGTGGTTGACGAGATGTGAGATGAAATGCGAGAGCGAGAGTGTGGTGAAAGCACAGCGGGCGCGGCAGCGGCGATGATGTCGAAGCGATGGTTCGGCAGTCGAGGCTTCTATCCGAAACGCAGCGTGCGTGGAGTTGAAGGAGCACGGCAAGTCAGGTGTCAGTCAGTCGTCGTCCTGTAGCAGCGACATGTACTGGCGATGACACTCTTCTGCAGCAAGACGCCGTGCAGAGAGAACGAGGCGGGCCTGCGCTGAGATGCAAAGCGCCACTACCGGGCGGCGAGGGCGAGGAATAGCAACAACACGAGGAGGAGAGGAGAAAGAGGCGGAGAGTGGTGTCAGTGAGGAGGACGGTGCTGGCGGCGGAGGCGGTTAGCGCTCGACGCGGTAACGGTCGGTCGGTCCTTGGCCGTTGGCGAGAACTCTGAGAGAGAGAGAGAGAGAGAGAGAGAGAGAAGATCTCGACAGCGGCGGCGGCGGCGAGAGATCGACCTTGCACACACACACACAAACGCCTGTGTCTCTGAGTCGGCCGGTGCAAAAGTCAAGTCACTCCAAGAGACTACCGAGAGCGGGCAAACGCTGCCGGCAATCTTGCGAGAAGGCTAGGCGCAACTCGGGTGTGTATTTAATTAAGCAATTGATTGGTATTGATGAGATGGAGGGTTAAAGACGCCGCAAACCCTGGCTGGCAGTGATGGGAAGACGAAGGCGAGGTGGAGACACGCGGTAGCAATGGTTGATTGCCAGCACGGTCTACTGGGAGCACTGCGTCGAGCTCATACTTTTTGCTTGCCGGCTGCTGTACTCGTCCCTCGCTTCTGGCATTGGATTGGCATTGGTTTGGATGAGAGCAGGTATTACTATCGGGGCGGAGAAGCGAGAGAAAGCTTTGGGATATTCTTAGATTGATTGATGTCACCCTCCCCCGTTGCCCTCTCTGCTAGTCTCTCGTCAGTCTTCCTCCGTCACCCGCCGCCCATGCTCGAGGCAGATCGTCTAAACCACACAAAAACAACCGAAGCAACGGGTATGTAGACATGTATACCCGTCCCCATCAGCACTGCTATCGAGTATCTACCAAGTACGTACATCCTCATGTACTCCATCATGTCCTGCCGTACCGTTCTTGTGCCATGCTGCATCTCATCTCATCTGCCGCTGCAAGGTCCCACCCATCCTTCGCACAGTAGCGGCCACGCTCCAACGCCTCCCGCACGCCTCGCTGGCCCGAAAGGGGACTCTTCCACGGCCTGGCCCCTGCGTTCCAATAACTCTCTTCGCCCGTCCAAAAGAGGCTCGCTCGTTGTTGACGACTCGAACCTCCAACTCGGCTACCGGCACGGTCCCGCTCCAATCTTCAACAGAAAAGTCTCGCCTGCGGCATGAGGATCTCCTCGATCGAGATGCCTGCCCGCCTCGCTCGCTACTCATCGCGATATGCCACTGCATGAACTCGGCATCCCTGTTGCCCGTCAGAATCATCCTGCGATCGGGGAATTACTTTCGTCAAATACGAGCAGTCGTGTTACGCAGACCTGCATTTCCATCCTTGACCCTGCCTGCGTATGTAAGTAGTGAATCTTCTCTCGCGTCCACACGATTTTGACTTAGACCGTGGGGGTTTTCCAATAATGGGTGGGTCGCATTCTGTGGTCTAGGCGCCGTGTTCCTGCTGTAGCACGGCACTAGTTTCTTGTGCGACGACATGGCATTTTGAATATTTTGATGGAGCGACAACTGTTTAGCTCTACTGCTGTAAGAGCATCAGGTCTTGACAAAGATGTGTTCCTTCAAGTCATGCTTTTCGCAATGAACGCAGAATTGATTCATCGCTTGTCAGCGCTGTGTAACACAAAGATGTCCCAACAGCACGACATGCCGTTTCGCAGTGCATTCAATACAGCACTGCGAAACATATTCCTTCTTGTCCTCGAGAGAGATGATCGTCGACTATGGGAGTTCCATTTCTCCTAATGCTAGTCACATTGGGAATAGCATACAACACCCGACTCCATGTCATGAAATAAGCGGCTCACCATGATCGACAAGCCCGCGGGAACGTTGGTCTATTCACCTTCCATCGTTATTGCACTGACCATTTTGAACATCAACTGCCAACTTCCTCACGGTCAAGCATGGAAATGTTTCCGAAGCAACCTCCCCTTCTTTAATCGTGACTCGCGTCTGGTCAACTTCTCAGCTTTTGCTCCCATCTAGCATCGCCCTGTCGATGATGTGAGTTCGCACAGCCGCCTGTTCAAAAGCAGACTTGGACGATTACCCCTCAGAGCAAGAGAGTGCATCATCTTAGGCTCATTGTGTATATTCACACCACCTCAATCCAACTCTCCCACAATCTCACAATCGCTCAAAGCAGCACACAAACCTCCATCCTCACCTCCCATTGACATTGGCATCAGCGCCATCTCAGCACTTCCGCCATTAAAAATCTCAACCCCCCATCTCCATCAATGCACAACTCTCCAAACTCCAAACCACAACCCGCACCCCAACCCTCCAGCCCAAGAACGACGTTCAAGGTCTCAACTCCGATCTTCCCCATCTGCCCCGTCCTCTCACACTTCGTCCCATGACCTTGTCCCACCACCGTGGTAACTCATGGACGTTGTTACTCGCTGCTTAGGACTTTGCTCCGTTGCGAAATTGGCAGCCCATTAGTTCCCGAGGAGGATGGATTGATGAGGTTGGTTGTGGATTGGATGGGGGTTTGAGGTGAGGGTTTGGTTTGGATGGTTGTGCGGTTGGGCGTGGTGGGTTGGGGATGGCGATGGGGAATGGGTTGTGGTTTGAGATGGGGGAGGCGAGGTGGTGATTGGGAGTTGCGGATTTTGTGATGGTGGGAGGTTTCTTGTTGGTGAGAGCCTTTCTTTGAGCTGGAAGAGCTATGCTTTGATGGGCTTGTGTGAGTTGCTACATGTTGTGGTTTGTGTCTATTGCGTGTTGCGGTCTGCTATGGTCATCACTTCAACTGCTTCGACGATTTTGGTCTCACGGCGAGAATTTCGCGGTATAGTCGCCAGTTGTTGATGTCAATGTAGAGTTTTTTGTCGAAACATCTTATTGCATGTGTGTCGCGTGTCGAAGTCGTCGACATAATAAGCTGTCCCGTACTTTCCATCTCAAGATGATGCCGTCCAAGCGAACTTTGCGAGTCATGCAGCATGCATGCTGCAACTGGCATGTGATGAAGCTTGAAGCTCCCATCTTCACTTTCTTTGCCCATACGTTCTCACTGCACACTTCACTTACCGTCCGTCTGCACACAACTACCATGCGCTGAAAGAATCCATACGCACCATATCCTCTCCGACCTCAATTCTGCGCATGGTAACGCACGAAAAACACACATAACGCGCAAACACACACCACGGCAACGATGCAAACAATCCGCCAAATCGAGCGACTGAACGAAGTCGAGCTGCAAAAATGCATCCCGCCCAACGCCTCCTGGCACACCGACTACCGCGACACAGCCTACATCCACATCGGCGGGCTGCCGTTCGAGCTGAGCGAAGGCGACGTTCTGACAATTTTCTCACAATACGGCAACCCGGTGCACATCCACCTTGCGCGCGACAAAGAGACGGGCAAGAGTCGCGGCTTCGCGTTTCTGAAATACGAGGACCAGCGGAGCTGCGATTTGGCCGTGGATAATTTGAGCGGCGCGGGGGTGCTGGGGAGGGTGTTGGGCGTGGATCATTGTCGGTATAAACTGAAGGAGGGGGAGGTGGAGGGGGAGGGGTTGGAGGATGATGGTGGGGAGGAGGAGGGGGATGAGACGGATAGGGAGGGGGAGGGGAGGAGGAAGAGGAGGAGGAGGAGTGGGAGTGAGAGTGGGGAGGGGGAGAGGCCTTTGATCAAGGAGGAGGTGGAGTTGGCGAGGTTGATGAAGGAGCATGATGAGGATGATCCTATGAGGGAGTATATGGTGCAGCAGAAGAAGGAGGAAGTGGCCGAGGCGTTGAAGAGGCTGGAGGTTTCGAAGAGGGATGGCAAGGGGAGGGATCGTGATGGGGACAGGGAACGGAGACATCATCACAGGTCGAGACGGCATGGTTCTGACGACGAGGATGAGGATCGTAGGAGAAATAGGCACCATTCGAGAAGGGAGAGGGAGAAGGACGATGAGAGGAAGGACGGACATCGATCACGGCGGATGGAAGACGATGATCGAGGCGAGAAGCACCGCTCGCGTAGGGAGGAGGACGACAACGAACGTTCTCGGGACCATCGAAGAAGCAGACGTGACGCCTCGTCGGACGAAGAATACGACCGCAAGCGCGGTGAGCGTAAGTTGGGGCGAGACCGCTCTGCTGAGGACGACTCATATCGCCGTGGTGGTCGTGATCGTCCACGCCGGGACGATTCGAGAGAGGACGATGCTCGTCGTCGACGCGACTAGTTCGCAAACTTTACTTGCAATGTTATTCCGCCTGGGGAAACGCTCTTTACTGTCTCAAAGGAAAGAAAAGACGGAGCGCCCTTCAATACTTGCGGGGCGCTCTACGTTCCGTTGTTTGAGACAGTTCAGAGGAATCGTACATAACTCCTGCCAAAAACTGGTATGAGTCAAGATGCCATCTGAAGTCACAGAAACGACTGGTAGCACTGTAATAAACGCATCGTGGACGGAGGGTTTCCACCTCCAGATGGCTAGATTGTCGTCAAAGCACACACAATATTTCATTCGACTAGTCAGCCAAGCACTGTTTAGCAAGAAGAACCCGTATCTCAAATGCTGGCAAGACGTCTAAGGTACTGGCCCGTAGCAAGCAGACTCCTCTGAATTTCTAATAAGATAAAGAAACGCCAAAGCGATCTGTATGTATACAACAAATTCAGTGGGAGAGCTTGTTATGGCAACGTGGTTGCATGGTCGCCTCAAAGAAGATGCCTACATGGCTACCCACCTACGCGCAGGTGGGCTGCTCGGGGAAAGTGATGCTTGATGAATAATGCTGACGGAGACGGCGCTGGCTCCGACGGAAGAACTTCACAAATCTGACGTACCCCGGTAGCCATTGGCCTTCGTCGTAGCACCGCATCTGCAGAGGACGACGCCAACACACCTCTGGCAGTGCCTTCTCCGTGAGATTGAACGGAGATGGCTAACATGCTATTCCTCAAAATCCCATCGTCGGCTGCTGAAAATCCAATGAATAGGCCAGGCGAGCTGGATCCTTGAGGGACGACCCTGGTCGCTTCTCGGATGTTCTGCCGCAACCAATACTCATGCCGCACGCGTGCTTGTCTAACGACTCTGACAGTCATGTGGAAACCGTTGGCATCGGTTTCTGCAAGAAATGGATGCCGGGGATCCAGTGCTCCACCCCGATCGCTGTCACGCTTCGCGATCGAGATCTGATGAATCAAAGAGCCAGAAATCGGCACTGTTGTGACTTAGAGAGAACCTGCAGTCTGTCTCAGGCGCACACAGCCCGATAAGGTCATTGCGGTGTTCGGTTGTCAAACTAGTTCTCGAGACAGATCTGATAAGGTGATGCTCAATCGTTCAAATAATCGAAGACATATTGGGCATGGCGTGAAAACAACCACGACCGTCATACTTGAGGTTCCACGAGGAGCCAAGTCCGTACAAATATCAGAAGCCGACTTGCTACATGGTTAAGCGCATAGCATACGTCAGAATCTTTTTGACATGGCAGCGACCGCTTGCGACCGTCCAAAGTAGACCCTCTAGCCTTCCGGTCGTTGGAGGGGAGAGAGCGCGAGGCAGGCGAAGATGGGGTTGACGCAGAATGATGGAGCAAAAGGCCTCTGCTCTGTCTGAGCTGTCCGTTGATACGCTTACCTGCAGGTGGCGTTCCCTGAAAGCATGATCAACGATTTATGCTCTGCTTTCAGCTCTCCACTTCAGAAGGGTCGCTAACCCACTCCACGACCTCACATAATTTCTCGTTTCTTTGTGCTGCCAAAATCGGCATCGCACTCTCAAGGCCCCAGGAAGCCTTCAAGCGCTGGCCGCTCGCCATGAGCCAGAAAGGGAGCGTTCCATCGTCGGAGGACGAGCAGCCGCCTTCCCAACCACGTGAGCAACGGAAGAGGCGCGTGCGCGGGCAAGTGAAGTCCGCATGCCTGAGGTGCAAATATCGCAAAACAAAGGTATGACAGGCACAGAAACGGTCTTCTGATACACTTAAGGGATTGACATTAACGAACAGTGCGATGGAATACGGTATGGACCAAATTATCTGTCTACCTGAAGAAGGCTTCCCTCTAACACTCCAGTCACAAAGCCCAAAATGCACCAGCTGCGTAGACGACGCAACAGAATGCACCTACGTCACACGAGAAGGCGAGGATCGAAGGGCAGCGCTGATCCGCCGGCGCACAGAGCTGGAGGAGGAACGAGACCAGTTGAATTCTCTGTTCAGGTCCATCCAGACTTGCCCGGAGGCGGTTGCGCTCGACGTTTTTCGCTGCTTGCGAGAGAATCCGGACGAGAGCACAGCCGCTTTGGCGCGTAATATTGAAGCTGTCATTCAACGGCACGCTGAGTCGCAGTCGCAGCCTTCGCAAAGGATGGATGGGATACAAGAGGCTGAAAGTAGTATACAAAAGAAGTAACGATTATGATCCTGTAACGATTGTCACGGTCAACATTCGTGCCCTTTTTCGTGTTTTTGCCACGCCTGGTGAATATAAACACACATGAAAAGTACTTTCAGCGCTGATGGCCCAATATAACGATAATGTACACGTTCATGGGGGCGACGGTGACAATCCCTGTCAAAATACGCGTCCCAGCTATCAATGAAACCTTCATGCACACCACCAACAACGCAGCGCAATCGCGACAATCTCTGATGGTCACGATGCGATGTTTCAACTTAGTTTTGATTTTTGTCATTGATATGCAGTTTTCATATTTATTATGTATACATAAAAGTCGATCGACTTCGGTGGGAGAATTGGGTGGCTGGGCCCGGAGCCAGGAGCGAGATTGAATATATACAAGCGAGCACCCACCGTGTAGAAATTTGGGCGACTTGTTCTTTTTGTTTCAGCCGTGGAGATCTTCCAAAACACGTTAAATGATGATTTTGCGTTGAAAACATCACAGACGACGCGTGTGAGATCGGCTGGTTGCGCAGAAGGGTCAAGCTGCATTTCGACGGGTCCATCACCTCACACTTCTAGCATGAGGAAGAATGTCGCCCGGGACGCTTCAGGCTCTGTGACACGCCTCGTCGCGAATCGCATGACATTTAATGCACTTATCTTGACATACGCCTCATCATGTTGCTTGGTCAGGAGTGGTAGGTATTGCTTGACGCTGTCAAACGAGGCGTGAAGAAGCGAATTCAAGGCTCACGCAAGTTTTGCACTCGCAGTGCATCAATTGGAAGGTATTGCAATGTTTTTCACCAAAAACAAACGATGGAAGAAAGCTAGATGGCATATCGAAGAGCTGAGTAGGATATCCAAGATTGAAAAGTCAAAATGAAAATGTAATCTCGCACATACATCATCTGCAACGATTGGACGTCCTAGATAGAGCAGATGAAAGCGTTCTGTATCATCACATTCTAGCGCAATAGAAAATACGCATATTGGGGTATCGCGAGTAGGCTACAGCAACGCGAAGACTGCAAAAATGTCCCTTTTCAAAGCTGAGGAGAAAATTGCCAACGAGAAGAGCAGAACAACAAAACACGTTCACGCAACTGTTGTCTACCCAAACCCCACTATAATCGTCACGCAGATGCCTCTGTCGATTCAAGTGTGACACCATTGTGTTTGGTAGTGTTCCGTAGTTGAGACAGATACGAAGTCAACATACTCTTTCCCAACTAACTCGTTGTGTTCGCGCTCAGAAAGAGAGTCCCCATGTCCTTTTGGCCGTTTTGAGATGAAGATTAAACCGCACTCGATTAGCTCCTCGTTCCCGACAAATCTTGTATCGCAGTCTTTCGTCCTCAGAGTTGAGGTTCAATAATGCCGTACGACTCTATCGAATGAAAGCCGCCGGAGCCATGTCCGTCCTCGTTGGTCACGCCTCCTGAGGACGGTCTATCCAAAATTCAGGGATCATTCGAATGATTCGCACAGAGGAGATTGGCCAGATATCATGTCCGATGATTCAATGCCTCGTGGTCATCGAGATGACCTCGTGACTTGAACGCGACCAATGCCTCGCGTGCTCGCTCCCGGGAGCTCGCTGTTACTTGTAGTTGTGCACAAGTGTCCATATGATCGCGGGCTTACTTCTCTAATGGTTGTTCAGCAGAAAAGGCAATAGCGTCCACTGGATATGATCGTAGCCCTGCGATTTCAGAAGCATGAAAGCCATGGAAACGGTCATCGATTGCAACTCTGGGTGGTTACTTGTGCCAGTTTGTCCTATCAGACGTGGAATTGCGCACATATACCCGATTCTTACTTCTTCAGTGACACCACATACCTAAAGGCGTAGCACTGCATACGCATACATTGTGTGGCTTGCATGTCATGACGACCGTTTCCACGTTCAGTCGTTGCACGTATGGTTGATTGTCATCAAATATCTCTCGCATATGTTACAACATGGCTCTCGCCGATGCAATGAAGATTCGCCCCGAATTCGTCCTTTTCAAATGCTTCCAAAGCTGCAAACAAGAGGAATTCGGAGAACTTGAATCGGAATGGTTGTACTGTTTGGAGACCTTCCGGAAATACAAAGCGGTTTAAGGCTGTCGTTCTCACATCTACACCCAGTACCAGTTCTGTCCAGACGATAGGTTCCAACTTTCTTGGAGCTCTTCCAGGATGGAAAGGAGAACCAACCTTTTGTATAATAATGCTCCAGCGATAATATGCCCTCGCCGCTATCGCGCTTCCAGCCCGATGCCTCCTCGCAGTCCCGCATAGCGCTGCCAGCGCTCGTCTTCCTGGCGTGCTTCATTGCCAACATCGGAACCCCCAGCAAGCACTCTCTCCTCACCAGCGCCCTCGCCTGGCTCGCAGTATGCGTCCTCTACACGCTGAAGAAAGGCGCGAAAGGCCTGCTCGATGTTACACCTGCGAAGAAGACCGCGTGGGCGGCAGGAGCTCTGTTTGCGCCCGCACAGGTGTGCGATAAAGCGGTTGACGGTCGGGCGATTTGGTGGGCTAAGGTTATTCGATACCCCGGTGGTTTTTTGCGATAGGGAACTCTGGCTGAGACTTGTGGATAGGCTTTACTTCCGATCATTGTGTATATTGTTGCTGGGTCTGTTGGGAACGAGACCGGCTCGAGCGACCAGCACGACGGACTGGAGAAGCCTGCTGCGGTGCCTGTTGCAGGCTCGAAGACATCGTTGGTGCTTTTGACGGCAACGGCGCTGGCTGCGATCTTCGCCTCTGTAGGGTCGAATACGGCGATTGCGCTGGGACTGTCGTATGCTCTTGTTGGTGCGTCGGGCATTCTGCTCGTTGAGCGTTCGCGCAATCTAGCACAGCAGTCGCGTGGCGGTGGGAGCAGCGTGATATACTCCGCCAACGGCTTCCTTGCCCAGCCGGAAGACTCTGAGTCCAGCGGTGGAATTAGACCTGCGGATGTCGTTCGCGATGTTTGCGCATCGGCTGGTCTAGCGACGTTGATTGCCTCTGTTGCTCTTGAGAGTTGGCATTTTGGCGGCCTCGTGTACCACGGATGGGCGGGCCAGTCCATGAGTGGTAACTGGGCGTCGCGCCATGGCTATTTTGCGTTTGGGATTGCAGTTGGTGTACTACTGACACATATGATCTTGTATTATTCGCTTCTGTTAATGGTAAGTGTTTGTTTATCCACTCGGTTATTACCTTACTCGAAGAGGCTGCTGCAGCATCTTCAATGCTTCGGCTGACGGGATGCCGCGTGCTTCACGATGCTCCTTCCCAACGCCACTGCATCTCGTTGTTGCGCTGACCGAGAGATTCTCACCACAGATTACACGTCAAGGCGCTTTCATGACCAGCCTTCTTCCCCTTGCTGCCGCCGTTTTTTCGCAACTCATCGTTGACTTTTCCCTTGGCCGACTGTGGTTTGCGCTTCTCGCTGCTGGCGCGGCATTTGTCTTCCTGGATGAAACGGACACTTTCGGCTCGAGGAAAATGATAAGAGTGACGAAACTTCTCACTCTCGTAACGCTTCTATCTTTCGTCGGATTGGCAGTTTTGCACATGCGTCAGCCCGGGTTTGTCAGAGTCTCTCCTGCCTTGAGGGCTGGCCCCACGGATGGTCTCCCTATTGGGCCTGCGCCCGAACCTCTGCAGCCTTTGCAATACACTGATACAAAATCACACCCCGTGGACCAGCTCATCCGTTCCTCAGAAGAGTCCTGGATGCAGACGCTGGGCTCGCAATCACAGAGTTTAGAGGCCGCAGTGGCAGAGTACAGACGCCGCTACCAGATACCACCGCCACCTCACTTCGACAAGTGGTATGCATTTGCGAAGGAGCGAAACGTCCAGCTGATAGACGAGTACGACACGATCTATCATTCCCTTCTGCCTTTTTGGGCGCTCTCGCCAGCTACGATTCGCGGAAGAGTGAAGGAAGCACTTGGCTTTGAAGAAAACAATTTGATCGGCCTGCTCATCCGAGATGGCACAGCTGCGCATGTTAAGAACGGTCAAGACTGGCAGCAGGAAGCCACTGTTGGTATGATGGAGAAGTTCGTCCAGTACCTGCCGGACATGGACCTGGCGTTCAACATCCACGATGAGCCTCGAGTTGTTGTACCACACGATGCCCTGTCCAAGTTCATTCACACGGCGAAAACCGTGAGCATGCCTGCAGCACTCGAAAACACCGCACTCAACAATGCCTTTTCGCCACGACCAAGTGACGTGAACAACGGCAAACGCATTGCCGAAGCAAAAACTACCCGTTTCAACGTGTTCGCACATCAGCCAGTATGGATACCATCGCGCCTGTCATGCTCTCCCGACAGCCCAGCACGCGTCGTTCTGGACGACTACAGCTCCTACGATAATCTCACCGCCTACGCGATTGGAGACCTCGGATTTGTATATAACCATACAGCTTTCTCCGATGTCTGCAACTCGCCCTCTCTTTCTAAAACATACGGCTTCTTCGATCGCCCCAACGCCTTCAACGTCGTACATGAGCTTATCCCCATCTTCAGCCAAAGCAAGCTCAGTAGCTTCCAGGACATCGTCTACCCCAGTCCTTGGTACTGGTACGGCAAAGTGTCCTACGAAGAAAAGCGCGACATGGAGTGGAAGGAGAAGGAAGACAAATTCTGGTGGCGCGGCAGCACGACGGGTGGATTCAGCCGCAACGGCGGCTGGCGCAGACAGCACCGACAACACTTCGTGCAGAAAATGAACGCGCCAGACCAGGCCAAGATCCTCTCCGACGCCAACAAGGACTCCGCCTCGGGCCCGCCGGACTGGCAGACGCGCGACGTGCCGCGGCAGGACTACAAGGAGATCATGGACGTACACTTCTCGCACATCGGGCAGTGCGACCCGGGCGACTGCGAGGCGCAGAAGGCCTTCTTCGACATCGTCGAGCCCGCCCACCAGCAGGACGCGTGGAAGTACAAGTACCTGCTGGACATCGACGGCAACGCCTTCTCCGGCCGCTTCTACGCCTTCCTCGAGTCCCACAGCTTGGTCTTCAAAATGGCCATGTTCCGCGAGTGGCACGAGGAATGGATCAAGCCCTGGGTGCACTACATTCCACTCTCGCTTCGCGGCGAGGAAGGGCTGGAGGCCGTGAGGTATTTCGCCGGCGAGGAGGAGGGGAAGCTGCAGGGCCCGAGGATGGCGGAGGCCGGCAGGGACTGGGCTAGGAAGGCTTTGAGGAATGAGGATTTCGAGGTTTGGTTCTTCCGTCTGCTGCTTGAGTAAGTTGGCTCCCCTCCCCTTTTTCTGTCCTTGATTCGTATGCTTCGTTATGTTCCAGTGGCTGATTTATTGCGCGCTACAGGTACGGCAGAGTAATCGACGACAACAGAGCCAATATAGGCTTCACCGGCTCGTGAAGGGTGGTTTGAACATTATTATTATAGTCGCTTGTACACTATGCGAACATAACCAGAACATGCTTCAAAGGCCATCAGACTTGCTCCAAACAAAGTGGGTGCTGTTTTGGTGTGATTGAGAATGAAAAAGAAAAGGAACGACACTGATGTCTTTGACTGCTGCTGCCATTTGCTGCTGCGATCCCGTTCCTAGCGCAATTGACATCAACACACTCTTTCACACATGAAAAAGTTGCGCTGGCGGAAAGCCAGCAAGCATGCCTTATGGGTCGAAATCCCACAATATTGCGTGATCTTCTAGGCTTCGAAAATTTTTCTTCTTCTTTCAGACCCGCACAGCCACGACGCAAGAGTGGTTATAGTGGGATTCCAATTCATTTGTTGTTCCGTTACTAAATCTAATTTCATGTAGAGGGGAAGATCCTCACAGCCGTAAGATGGCCATTCTGTTGAACCCGTGATAAATCCTTCCTCGTCACATTATCCGTCGTCCATCCACGTGCATTGGCCGTTGAGGGACCGAAGTGCGTTGCTTGGTCGGTACATGTTCACCATAACTCCACCGCTAAAAAATCAAAGAAAAAACAAAGAGGGGGGG
>MSJI02000296.1:0-25019 GCA_001931905.2 Cladosporium sp. IMV 00045 | reverse complement strand
TACTTCGACTACCGCCGTCGCTCAGACCCCGAGTTCCGCAAGTCGCTCAAGAAGCAACACAAGAAGGTGCACAAGGCGAAGGAGGAGGAGGCCAAGGCCGCCGAGCAGGGCCAGAAGGAGAAGATCAAGCAGGCCGTCCAGGAGGCCAACGAGGAGGGCTTCCCCAGAGACCCCGAGGAGACTGAGGGCTACTTCATGCAGGAGGTCGCTCGCGGTGAGGGAATGTGCCAGGACGGCTCCGACCCCGTCGACGCTGCGCTGTGCTTCTACAAGGCCCTCAAGGTCTACCCTCAACCCAGAGAGCTCATCACCATCTACGACAAGACCGTGCCCAAGGTATGTAGCAGCGCCTACGATCATGCGCGGAATATAGCTAACTCTCCCTCAGCCCATCCTCGACATCCTCGCCGAGATGATCGCCGTCGACCCCAGCATATCCGTGCCCGGCTCCACCGCCGGCGCAGACTCCTCCAACGTCGAGTAAACCTGTCGACAGAAAGGACTAGGACATATCACAGCGATACTGTAGGAAGAGGCGCATTTCCGCGCGACGAGTAGGAGGACGAAGGACGACGATTCCGCATGGAGGTTGCATTTCCTGGCAAGGGGGTGAAATCTTGGACAGCTTTTGAGCTCCGCGATACATATTCTCTCTCTCTCAACTCGCGGCTGTCTGTTGTATACAAGTGTACAATTATTGTCTTTGAAGAATGTGAAAAGTCTTGTTTCACTGGATATCTTGATTTATTGTTGACTGGCGAAATTTGGCGAGGCTCTGCTGATGGTTTCGGTTGGCGAGAAGGCAGCTTTTAGTCTTGCACTACCTTTCCATACGATGGTTGTGTTCTGATACCTCTTACAGTGCAGTGAGATTTGTATTAATGCCACTCATCAAATATATAATGAAAGCTCTCCACCATACACGATTGTAAACGCCACTCGGCAAGCTTTCGGAACAAAGACAACGCGATGTAACCTGTATTCCCGATTGCCGATCCAACAACCTGCGATCTCGGCGATGGTGTTGTTTTATATTCCCAGGTATCTAGGAAAGTATTTGCGAGAGCGGACTCGCATTTTCGAACTCTATAAGATTCGCATTCCTTTGTGGTAGCCGTAGTCACAATGGCGTCGTCACATACATTGCTAAGGCTGTGCCCGAGGTCAATCGCAACGACTCCACCGTCAACGACAATCTTGACACGGCGACCTGTAATCTTGCAAGTGAAATACTTAATCAAAAAAGACCAAACAAGATCATTGAGCTCGACGCAATCCGTACAGCAAGTCGCATCCACACCCAACGCCACACTTCCTCTCTCCGGTACACTGGTCGTCGCCCTAGAACAAGCAATCGCAGGCCCATTCTGCACCCGCCAACTCGCGGACCTAGGCGCACGTATAATAAAAATCGAACGACCCGGACGAGGCGACTTCAACCGCGACCATGACACCCGCGTCAACGGCCTCTGCTCTCACTTCGTCTGGACGAACCGCAGCAAAGAATCCCTAGCCCTCGACCTCAAAAACCCCAAAGACCTCTCAGCTCTCAAACAGCTCCTCGCCAAAGCCGACGTGATGGTGCAGAACCTCGCCCCCGGCGCCACGGAACGCATGGGATTGGGCTACGAAACCCTCAAAACCAAGCACCCAGGTCTGATCGTCTGTGACATTTCCGGCTACGGCTCCACCGGCCCTTACAAGGACAAGAAAGCCTACGACCTCCTCATCCAGGCCGAGGCGGGCTTTCTCAGCATCACAGGCTCACCTGGTCGACCCGCCAAAGCGGGTATTAGTATCGCCGACATTGCCGCTGGCACGACGGCGTACAACAACATCCTCGCGGCGCTGCTGGCGCGTCACAAGACTGGCAAGGGCTGCAGGCTTGACGTGAGCATGTTGGAGAGTATGGCTGAGTGGATGAGCTTTCCAATGTACTACGCGTACGATGGCGCTGCTCCGCCTGGTTTGAGTGGCGCGGAGCACGCGAGTATCTACCCTTACGGGCCTTTCGAGACTGGAAGCCAGGGCACTGTCATGCTGGGCATGCAGAACGAGCGGGAGTGGGGGATTTTCTGCCGCGATGTTCTAGGCAGGGAAGAACTGCTGCAGGACGAGAGATTCGACAGCACGGCGAAGAGGAGCACGAATCGGAAGGCACTGAAAGCGATCATTGAAGACGTCTTCCAGAGCGCGGACGCGGAGTCTTGGTTGGAGCGCTTGCAGTCTGCGCGGATCGCTAATGCGAAGGTCAATGATATGGAAGGGTTGTGGAATCATCCGCAGTTGAAGTTTAGGGAGCGCTGGAGTGAGGTGGATACCAGTCGGGGGAAGATTCCTGCGCTGAAACCTGCGGGCGCGGCTGAAGGGCTTGCGGTGCGGATGGATCCTATACCTGATGTTGGCGAGCAGGGTGAGGCGATTTTGAAGGAGTTTGGGATTGAGAAGTGAGGTTTGCGAGGGTCAGTCGTCGAACACATGAGCACATGGTAATCAGCAACGAATTGAGAGCATATCTACATTAAACAATAGTCGTTCAGGGCGTGTCTGTCATCCACCTTAAGGCAAGACCTTTAGTCAAGCTTCGCGATCAGCGCATCCATCTGCTTCTCGATATTCTTCAGCCCCTTGATCATGTTCTCGTCGGGACCAGTTCCAGACGTCCACTGGGCGTGGGCGAAATCGATCAATTTCACCTTGAAGGCAGGCGGCGGACCCTCCTCCTCGTCCTCTTCTTCCTCGGCTTCACTCTTCGCCACTTCCTGTGTGGTCGGTGCCCTTTCGTCCACTCTGGGAGTCTTGTCCTTGCCGTCGCTCATGAGCGATCCGAGAGTGTCGGCGTCACCCTCGTAAACAATAAGCACGCTGGCGCTGTACATTCTCGACTCGGCCTTCTCGAGGATGTGACGGGCCTTTGTGATTTCAGCAAGGATGGTCTCGAGCACCTCGGCTGCCTGCTCCGTTTTGACGCCTGGAGCGAACAGAGGCGCGAAGAACGTCTCGAAGCCATTATTGACGTTTTCGGCGGAGAATTTGCGGCCATAGAATTTGTCGTACGTCTCGAAATCCTTGCCGTTCCAGACCTTCATGCCAGCGATGCGGAAGTTGAGCGAGCCGCTCGTCGTTTCCGAGGCGACCTTGTCGAGCCTTGCGGCTTTCTCGGGCGCGGTGCCGTCGGCGTAGAGTCTGGCGCCGAGTTTGAGGTCCAGCACGTTGGGCTGTTTGAAACCGTGCGTCAGATTTTCGAGCACGATGGCGGACTCGGTGGCGATTTTGGCTCCATGCAGTCGCTTGTCTTTCATCGCTTGCTCTTCAGCGGCGTCTCCGGCGACTTGCGCGACTTGTTCGTCGGTGACTGAGGCTGGTGCACCGAGTGATAAGGTGCCCATGAAGGTGGGCATGAGCTCTGCGAACTCGGGGTGGTCGGCTGCGGTAGTTGTGTAGAAATCGATTTCGGCTTGAACGCATGGCTTGATTACCAGCTCGCCAGACTCGTCGGAGAGGACGCCATCGTGTCCGGCCGCGGCGTTTTCGAACGACTTGAGGGTGGAAGCATCGAGTTCTGACCCGTGGGAAGAAGCCATGGTTGATAAGGTCGTGTTGTTTGTCGTCAATTTCGTATCTTTGCTGTCAAGATCTAATTTCCAAACCTCTATATGTATTGGTGACTGCTCAATCTAACAATCTATGATTGCCGTGATGTTCGTTTGAAGAGTAAAGATTGATGCAGGTTCCTTGCATGCATGAAGCACATGTTTAACACATCCCACCTCTTGGCCGACGTTGACACAATCCAGCTCCTCGGAGCGAGAACGTGGCCGTGCGCGGCGCTAAGAAAGGCGCCGTTTGCTGTCACTCCACCTCGAGCCTCGACTTTGAGATCATTGTTGACCTACATTCACATCAGACTTGTGATGATGGTGAATTCACTGTCAGAAATCACATGTAGTTGCAGCTTGCAAAACATGCTCAAAAGTCTCAGGCTCAAGTACAGCTCAACAACTCGGCACGAATACGCCTTGAACTTTCCTCATCTTCTCTTCACAAACACTCTGCATACCAAATCAATCAACTCAGCCTCACGCAGCTATGGAGCCTCCTGCAGATGCCGCAACTCCTCATATCACACCACTGACTACTCCCATCGACGGCTCAACTGAGGACTTGCCACCGTTCACTTCCGACAGATCCCAAGCACTCGACAAAGCAGAAATCCTTCGCCAAGTGGAGCACTACTTCAGCGATGAAAACCTACAGTCTGACGCTCACTTGCTAGGCAAACTTCAGGAAGGTAACGGTTCGGTCAGTGTGAAGCACATCTTGGGCTTCCCTCGCATGCGCAAGTACAAGCCGGCGTCAGCAGTCCGCGAGATTCTCAAGGAAAGTGAACTCATAGAAGTAATCGACAACAAGCAAATTAGGCGTCGCAAGCCTTTCGACATGGCGAAAGCCAAGGTCGCAGCCAAGGCTGACCATGGAGAAGAGGCTGCGAAAAGACAAGCAGCCCTTGGGATTAACCCTCATCTTACCAAGGGCATGCTCAAGCACACGGGTTTTGAGCATGACCATGTTGAGCCAGCTCTCTCGGCCGAAGAACAGCAGGCTGAAAATGAGGAGTACAGCACCGAACATCCAGTTTACGAAAGGCTCGAAACTGCCGTCTTGAGATACAAAATGAACCGCAAGCTCCACCAGGAGACATTGAGAGTCTTTCACAAGTTTTTGATCTACGGCGGGTTCGAAGAACGTGCTTCAACGTGCACCGGAGGCATGAGCAAGGAAGAAAACGAATCTTTGAGCAAAGAGGAGAAGGCAAGGCGCAAGCAGCTCAACTTCGTGTCCAGAGATGTTGTGACAAGCCTCAGCGAGCAGGATGGCAAGTGGTGTGTTGACTTTGAAGGCGTCACCAAAGGGTTCTTCTCCACGTTGTTCCCGGAACAGTTCCTCTGGCACGACGATCTCAAGCACGACAAAGAGGTCACCAGCGCCGCTTGCAATGTGTTGCGCAACTTTTTCAACTATCTTCTCTACCATCGAGTCTGCGCCGAATACACTGATCAGATCAATGCAGCCAATGGTGCTCTGGAGGCAATCGAGGGCAAGTATGTGGAGCTTGCAGCTGTCAAGCAAGTCTTTCCTGGAGCTTTCAACATTGCGTGTTCAACCTTCTTCAAAGGCTACTACGCGAATGTCAACTACCAGGGCGACTGGATGACTCCAGAGGAAGCGGCGAGGGCACAGAAGGGCTTCAGTGAAGCAGATACACTGGGCATTATCAGTGCCGGCGTTGCAGCTTTCGCGTCGCTTGAGCAGATAAGCTCCATCAAATCCCACTCAGATCTCCGGGTTGTCAGCACAGAGGAGGACGTCGGTCTTGAGGTCGTCGAAATTGTACCGGTCCAGCACACCTCGAACGAATCCCAGGAGGTGTTCAGCAAGCTCAAGAACACAGCCGTGAAGCCAATGGGCAAGCTTATCTGCAAGCGATACCACTTCCCCAAGGCATCGCCTCTGGATCTTCCATCAGATATGCCACCCACTGCCAACACTTTCGTCTTCTTGATGGACGAGGACACCCTGAAGAAGTGTTACCTGGGACTGAAACTCATGGTAACCGTCAAGGAGATTAACGTCGGCCTTCACTTTATCGACCACTGGTCTGAATGCCACGGCACATTCTACACCTGGTGCTGGAATGAGAGAGCGAGAGATTTCAAAGAATACAGCAATCACTTCGAGCTGGTGAGCCCGCGGATTGGAGCATCGACATTTCCGTTCTCGGAGGAAACAGAGCTACTGGAGTATCCAACTGCAGTGCATGAGAGCGATGACTCCCATGATGACACCAAGAAAGGTCGTGTAGGGATCTCGGTCACGCTCAAGGATCACTATTCTTCCGATGAGGGGAGCACCGATGGAAGAGACAACGACGATGAAGGTGATGATTGGTGAGCAATCATTCGATGCTGCATTCAAGAGCAGCGGAGAGATACAGGGTTCATAACAAGCAGATCACAGCCGCGACTTGATTCAGCAAAGCAGCCATATGAGTATCCCTCTTAATCCGTCAGCCATGCTCTGAGGGAAGAAGTCAAGCTTTTTCTGGCAACCGATCTTGAGGAGACTTTGGCCCAGCGACATCAGGCCCAACAATGTGATGCAAAGGACTGACATGTTTTGGTTCAGAAGGCAAATCGTATTTGAAGGCGAAATTGGTTCTTCCGGTTGCTGCATTATGTTTTGCTTGACCATCCTCCCGTCTTCGGCATCGACTGTCGAAAGACGAGCGGTCAGTTCAGGACGACCCGCAACAAGCGAGAGGGACATTGCTAGTCGGCATGAGTAAATGATCACGAGAATTCATGAGCGATACGACATCAATGATATCAATGAACCTGTCATTCCACTTCCTTTCCACTCAGAGCCTGTTACGGTCAATGTCTACAATACATGCAATCACATGTTTCAGGTATTGCACGCCTCAGTCCTCCCCTTCCAGTTCTGCAGTCTGCACCTTCCCGCTCTTGTGGTTACACACATATATGAGGCAACCAGTGACGGCGCACCAACGACATTGCTGCCTGCATGTGATGCCTCTCGTTCACTGCTTCCCCGACGATAACCATAAGTAGCCTTCCTTCTTCTCCCCTGTCCCTTCTCTTCCTCTTCTTCCCACTCACACACCACACACATCCTCATTCCTCCTCCAAAACTCCAAGCAACAACACACAAACACTCACTCAATCAAACCAACAACCGTTTCATACAAACCAACCATCATCATGTCTGACGCCATTCGCCAGGATCTCGGTGACAGTACGTCCATCACTCGTCCCTCACTTGCCCATCACTCAAGGCCATTCCTGACTGACATTTGACCACAGAGGTCACCGACAAGGTCACTCCGGACAGCTCCAAGTCCACCACGGACAAGATCCACGACACCGTCACCGGCGTCGGCGACAAGGTCCAGCGGTACATCATCACCAGCATCATCATCACCTCCCACCACCCCATCCCTTTCACCCTTTCCCCTCAAACCTCAGCTAACACACCCTCCCCAGTGACGCCGTCCCCGACTCCCAGAAGTCCACCACCCAGTCCGCCACGGACAAGGTCTCGCGCGAGAAGGATGCCCACACGGACGAGTCCCTCCTCGACAAGGCCAAGCACGCGGTCGGCATCGAGAAGAAGTAGAACAAAGACCATGCCGACCTCCCGCAGCATGAGCGCCACCACCTTCCCCACCTGAGCCCTCACCACGAACACAAGGATTTCAGCAGCTTTTTTCACCACCAGCACCCTCATGGCGATAAGCACAAGGATGACAAGAAAGATGACAAGCCCAAGGATGACAAGCCAAAGGACGACAAGCCGAAGCCTGCCGACAAGCCTGCTGACAAGCCCGCCGACAAGCCTTGTCCTCCTCCTGCTGCTCCTTCTGCTGCTCCTTCTGCCGATGCGAAGAAGTAGCTGCAGCACCTCTTCTCTCTTTCTGACTTGCACTCTTACCTGACATCACAAGCCCCCTTTCCCTTCTTTTTCTTTCTCAACCTGCAAATTGCTGATGCTCGTGGTGGTCATGATGGTGGTGGATTTTGGCTCGGTGGAAGCCTGCGGTGGCGAATGAGCTCCATGATGACGGATCCTGAAATGGGAAGTTTGCTTGTTTTTGATTGCGTTGAAACCTGAGATTAGTATGAATCTCCGATAAGCTGTGAATGAGAAGATCTCTTTCCGATTCTTTCCAATTTGTCTTGTCTTTCGTGTGATCGCTGTTTTTGACGTCTTGATGCCTGGCGAATGTGAACGTCTTGCTGGAGGAAATCGTCGTCGTCGTCATGCAAGTGCATGCACGTATCTCCAACAAGTAGTCGAAGCGTTGTGAAGGAAGGCAGAGGACCATCACATCGCCTTTCAACAGCGTTCGCCAAACCCACCACAATCCGTCGCGTCGATGCTAGCGCACGGCCTTCGTAAAGTGAAGTTTCCATATCTTTTCGTCTATCCCATCTAAATGCGTCTAACGTATCCCACGCCCTTCAAACATGCAAATGCCAAACTTCCCAACTATACCACTTCAAGCACCCCTCCACTCAACCTCCAAACTAACCGCCCTCTCACCACCTCCCACGAAAACCTCCACCTGCTTCGTCCCGCTCGGCGTTCCCTCCGCGGAGAAATTCCCACTCCCCTCGTAAACCAACCTGCCCTTCCCATCAGAGCCGAAGACCTGCGCGTCCGAAACGGCAGTGCCGCACGCGAAAGCGCCGTCGACGATTCCGCAGGAACCTTTGGAGGAGCGGAGGGTGAACGCTTCAGGCGCCTGAGAATCATCATCGGCTCTAGGCGCGTTTTGCGATTCCGGCACGGCCGTGTACGTCGCGCACGTCCCGGAAACGTACCACTTGCCGTTGGAGATGAGGCAGCCCTTGCTGCCGCCGCCGGAGGAGACGCGGACGTCCAGGTGTCCCTTGCCATTGAAAGGCGCACCGTTGCCGCCGGTCGGGGTGGGAGCCGCTGTGCCCGTCGTGTGCGTGGCGGTGGGCGAGGAGTCGGAGCGTTTGGGCAGGTACTTGATGCCCGTGCTGGGGCATTTGGAGCGGGCCAGGGGCGCGGCGGGCTCGAAGGAGCCGTCCTGCAGCGTGCCGCGGACGTTGAAGAAGTACCAGATCTCGTTGAGGGCGCCGCCGGAGCAGCCGAGGTAGACTTGCTTGTCGGCGTGGTTGGCGCTCAGGGCGGCTTGGATTTCTGCGGCGGTGTAGGTTTTGCTGGTCGAGGGGAGGATTCCGGCTTCCTCGAGGAAGGTGTACGAGGGCAGGGATTGGAAGAGGGAGACGGTGCGGTTGAAGAAGTCGGGCACTTCTTGCGTCGGCTGGTAGGAGGGGTAGCAGGAGGGGTTGAGCGTGCTGATGCAGGTGCCGTGTTTGCTCCATTCGTGCTCCCAGAAGGACTCGTCGTCGCCTTTGTAGTCTTTCCAGTAGGTTTGCATGTAGGACAGGAGGTCGTCGCTGCCGGACGCTTTGAGGATTTCGGTGATGTTGGTGTAGGCCCGGCGCTGGTCGCAGTTGGCATCGTAGGATCCGTCACAATTGTCCGGCCAAAGACCATGCAGAGTCCATGAATCGTCGGGACCAGTTGGTGGCGATGTGTCCCAGAATTGGGTTAGGAGGAGGGCACCGCCGGGGGAGTTGAAGCAGCAAAGGTTGGGTTGGACGGTGGTGTTGTGGCAGGAGAGTTCCGGGGATGAAGGGCAGGCGGAAGAGGCGTCGAGAGAGAATGAGTTCATATTGTCTGCGAAGACGGATTGAGAGGCCCCAAAAGCCGAGAGGGCGTATTTGGATAACGAGCGAAGGGAAGGCATGTTGTTGGCTATAGTGTCGAGGTCTGGAGTTGACGGAGGAGGCAACGATGCATCTTTTATCCTTGCGGCCCAGGACATGGTTTTGCTAGGGATGTTGTTGGGGTTAAGGTGGATTGGACGGACGGACTAGAGACGATCAACGAACTAATGCAAGAGACGGTGTGTGGTAGTAGTAGACGGGATGGAATACAAGCAGAAGAGGAAGGTGATAGGGTTGGAACTATGGCAAAGTGATACGAGGAGAAGATGATACTGAAGTAATTAGAGAGGTTGGCCAGTCATGTGGCTGAGCAGACGTTGGTGATAGGTCACGAGACGGCGAGATGTGACATGAGAGACATGACATGATGTGCCTGTGCTTGTTAAGTGAGCTTCGTCGGGCGTAGGCGATGCAGCCACCAGGGACAAGAACCCGCAAGGCTTATCGTGTCAGATATGGCTGTGTGATTGGCTGATGTAGAGCTTGTTGTGTCGCAGCCGAGGTCCAGGGCTCTGTGATTCGCGACGTCAACCCGTCTCTCTCCAACACCAGCAGCTTTGATGATCGACTTCGACATGCCGCTGCAATCATGTTCGGCCACCTCGCCCGTCGCCATGTCGTCGTCGCCGCCAACGCCAAATGGCTGAAGTCCTGCTTGAACCAGCGCGCCTACGCCTCGTCGCTGGGCGCCGCTCTCAAGATCTCCAGCATTCCCGCTCCCCACGCCGGCACCATCACCGTCCTGTCTCTTGACAGACCAAAAGCCCGCAACGCCATCTCCACCCAGCTCTTGGGCGAGCTGAACGGCGTCGTCGAGGGTCTGCACAAGGAAGGTGGCAATGGCAGCACCAGAGCCCTCATCCTGGCCAGTGAGAGCGATGATGCTTTCTGCGCTGGGGCTGACTTGAAGGAGCGCTTGACCATGTCGCCTGAAGAGTGAGTAGTGAGAGACCGTCTTGCGTTTGGGTGGTGTGGAAGAACAACATGCTAATACAAATCACCAATCGCACAGAGTCGCCCAATTCCTCTCCAAGCTCCGAAACACCTTCACCCGCCTCTCCACCCTCCCCATCCCCACCATCTCCGCCATCAGCAGCACAGCCTTCGGCGGCGGTCTAGAATTGGCCCTCTGCACCAACTTCCGCGTCCTCGCCTCCACCGCCGTCGTCGGCCTGCCCGAGACCCGTCTCGCCATCATCCCAGGCGCTGGTAAGCCTCCTCAACTCCCACACAACACATCATCCCCTCCCACTAACACCCCCCTCCCAGGCGGCACCTACCGCCTCCCCAGCATAGTCGGCCCCTCGCGCGCCCGCGACCTCATCCTCACCGGCCGCCGCGTCTCCGGCCCCGAAGCGTACTTCATGGGCCTCGCCGACCGACTAGTGGAAGTTAGCGAAGACGAAGCGAAAGCGCCCGGCGTGGCGCGCGGCAAACTCATGGCGCAGGCCGTGGCGCTGGCGAACGACATTTGCGAGGGAGGACCCGTGGCCACCAGAGCGGCGCTGCAGGCCGTGGAGGGCTGGCAGAGGGGCGAGGAGAGTGAGAATGCGGCGTATGATTTGGTGTTGCCGACGCAGGATCGCGTGGAGGCGTTGACGGCGTTTGGGGAGAAGAGGAAGCCGAGTTTCAAGGGACGGTGAGATGTTGAGGGTGCTTTGGTATGGTAGGATGTGATGTGATGTTCTTTTTTTTTTTTTTTTGGATGTGGGATGAATATCCAATCCTGTACGTGTCTATGGGTATATATATGTGCATAGAAAAAAAGTTCACTTGTCGGTTTACGCTTATCAGACCTCGCATTTTTATTCACCCGATGTCCGTGGATTGTTCAAAGAGTTCAAGAGAAATCCCAAGTCCAAACAAGCATGTGTAGAAATCCTCGCAAAAGGCTGCTGCAATGATGGAGCTCCGACAGCAAATCCAGTCCCGCAGAGACGAAGGCAGTTCCCGGTGCAAGGTGAAGGCAGAAAGAATCAAGGAAAGGAATTCGGAAGAATCTCGAGAGAATTTTTGAGCAGTGGAGGGAAAGATATTCTTGGAGAATTCCCCATACATGGCGCCCATACCGGGACGCTAAAGGCAATGAAGGGGCACGGAACTACCTTTCACAGACAGACACAATCCACCACTTCTCCCCCCAGCACGCTCGCTTCATCTTCCCTTCCCTTAACTTACAAAATCCCCCCCACCAGCATTGCTCAATTCACCCTCCTGCCCTCACTTCTTAAAAGTCATACTCCTCCCCGCCCTCTCTTTCTGCACCCTCGGCTGGCCCTTGGGCGCATCCAAGCTCTTACTGTAAGGATCCTTGACCTTCTTGCGCTCCGCCTTGAGCTCCTGAATACTCTTGCGGGGCGGGTTGAGGATGGAGGGCGCGGAGGCGTAGTCGAAAGCCTCGTCTTCAGCTTCGGCGTCCGCCGCTGCGGCGCTGGCGAACGCTTTCGCCTCTTTCTTGGCGCGCTTGCGCTCGGCCTTGAGGCGCGCGCGGTCTGCCGAAGGGTCGATGGTGACTTCGTCGGTTTGCGTGGCGAGGGCGTCGGTGTCGGGCGCGGGGGGAGCGGGGTCGGTGTGTTTGCGTTTTTTGTTTTTGGGGAGTTGTTTGAGGATGAAGGTGTCGTCTTGCTCGGCTTGGGGTTCGGGAGAGGAGTGGGATTCCGGTGCTGAAGGTGTGGTCATCTGCGCGGCTTCGGATGCTGCGGTTTCGGAGAAGACTTCGGCTGTGAGAGGGGGCATGGGGACGCTGAGTTTGATGTCTGGGACGGTGGTGACGGGTCTTGTTTGTTGTTGCTGTTGTTGGGATTTGCCGCCCCAGAACATGCTCGAGTTGGTTCGGAGTGAGGAGGACAGCAGAGACGTGACACCTACAGGAGGCGGTTGGGCACTGGCTTGGTTGGTGTATTTCGCGACTCCCTCGAAGCCTCCAGCTGCGCGAGTTGCGGCCTTCTCCATAGCCTTCTTGAAGTGGATAGGATCGATTTTAGCAAGGAGCTCTAGCATTTCCGGACCGTTCTCTCCTTCCTTCTTTGCTTGGACGATAGTAGCCACCAACTCATCAGCACGGAGACGAATGGTCTGGGTGGCGGGTTGCGCGACGCCGAGCAGTTCAGCTCGAGTGTTGGGCATGGCACGCGCCAGAGTGAAGATCATATGGTTCGGCATCACGTAGTTGACGCTATCGTCCTGCTCGCGAGCGACCTCATCACGCCACTTGTGAATGGCACGGAAGGTTGCGAATTCCGGTTTGCTCAAGTTCGCGGCAGTTCGAGAAACCAGCTTGTACCACCCACCAGCACCCTGTCCAGTCTCGGTGTCGTAGATCGGGTGCTCGTATCGTTGGAGTGCATATTCCTTGGATCGTTCACAGACATCGTGAACCTTATCCTTTTCATGATTGGGAACGGAGAAATCGGACTTCTCGATTAGCTCGTTGCGCATGTTGTCGTAGATGTACATCAAGTAGTGGGTGTCGCTGCGCGCGTAGTCGATGAGCTCCTGAGGTAATGGTCTGATGCGCCAGTCTGCGGTCTGATACTGCTTTTGAGCCTGAACACCAGTGAACTTCTGAAGGAGGAAAGCGTAGCTTCCACCTGGGTAACCAAGCGCCCTGGATGCGTGGTGGGTGTCGAACAGTCCAACAACATAGAGACCGAGATCTCTCTGCAGCCAAATCATGTCCATGTGGGCACCATGCATGATCTTCACAATCATAGGGTCCGCGAAGACCTCATTAAGGGCTTGCAGCTTCCGCCTCCAAGGGACAAGGGTGTCGACGATCCAGTCGCGGTCGCGGGTGCTGATCTGCATAAGGCAGACAATGCCAATATATGAGCGCTGATCGTGATGTTCCAAATCGATTGCAATCTCTTTCGCCTTCTTCAATTCTTGAAGCATCTCGTCGAGAGCTTCTTCTGTGTCCACCATCGTGGCGGTCGTAGATTCGAATGGGTGGTAGACGGTCGGTTCGGCGTGGGTGTAGACTGTAGAGGGGTAGTTGTATTGCTCGATCTCGAGTTGGTAAGGGTGAGCGTATCTGCGACCTAGGTAAGTATCTCTGAAAACAGATGCGCGCTTGCGCTTCCGACCAGCCTTGGAGGAGACGTGCTCCAGGCCAAGGCGAGAATGCGTGATCAGATAGTCGACGTACTGTTGTTTGGAGTCCTCATCAGTAGCGACCGGTGCGCTTTCAAGAGCAACGCTCGCGTGAGGCTTATTCGACAGAAGCGGTTTGAAGGGCTCGGTTTCATAGTTGAAAGGCTTATTCTCGAAAGTGAGCTGCGGCTTCTCGATATCCTGAGACCTCAGAGCTGCACTAATTCGAGAAGGTCTGGCAGGCTTGTTGTTCCCAACAGGAGTCTTTCCATCCGTCAGCACATCTTGTCCCGAACCACATGTCCTTGCAAAGCTTACCTGTTCCCTCGGACTCAATCTCTTCACCGCACCAGTAAACTCGTCCAGAGCGGTATCTGCACGCTCAAGCAGGCTGTCGACGACGTCAACGACGCGAGTCCAGTTGCTCTCGACATCCTCCATGTCGCGCAGAGTGGGACGTACGTTGTCCGCATGCGCTGTCGCAGACCCGAGAAGACGGCTCGCAAGATTGAGAAGCCTCGCATTTTGGGCGTCGAGAGAGGTGCTCAGCGACGGGTCGACGGTTCTGTGGAAGGGGAGATCCTGGGCAGCGAGCGCGGTGGCGCTGCGAGTGGTGTCGACGAGGGCGGATTGAACGGAGGATTGAAGGCGCGCAAAGTCGTCCATGGTATGTGAATTTTGCGACAAGGTGTGAGGGTTGTGATAGTTGGCGATGCAGCCAAGAAAGAAAGCGAAGCAATCACTTCATTCCCCGATTGAGCGTTGCCGAGTCGCGGTTTGTTAGTTGAAGGGGAAGAAAATCGCCTCCGAGCGTGATCTTGAACGATGAAGTCAGCCAGCATTTTCTGGAATGGACTTTGGACTTTGGACTTGAGACTCGCGGGGCACGGACCCTCGGCTTCACTTCCAACCGCTTCCTTCCTCTTTCAGCGACCAGCCGCCACCACCGTGGTTTGATACCTCATCATTCTAAGTATTCGAAACCTGCCTCAAAGTCGGAGATACATCACTTGTAAACGCATTCACGGTTTTGCCTTTTTCACAGAGCCGAGCATCCCAGTCATGTCAGCATCATTTGCCCCCGAGTGCAATGAAGTCAAAGAGTACGTTCGAGAAGCAACTGTATTATCACACAAGCGACAGAAAGTTGACTGTGCGATCAAACAGACGCTACGATACCTGCTTTCTGAAATGGTACAGCGAGAGTGAGTGAAGTCACAGCTCACGCCGCCTAGAGAACGCTTCGTCCTGACCTCAAATCTAGAATTCCTTCGAGGGACCGCGAAAGAAGACGAATGCGAGCCTCTCTTCAGGCAGTATAAGACATGTTTGACCGTACGTTGACTCAATCATTGAGTCTGCTATATCAGCGAGAAGTCACCCCGGCTAATGCAGACAACAGAAAGCTCTGAAGGACAAGGGCATCGAAAGCATGATCGAGGAAGCCCGAGCGGACAACAAAGAAAACGATATTGAGTACATGAAGCCTAACTCAGGGGCGAAATGTAGTTATCTTCCCAAGCTATGTCATCTTGACGGAGACTGTTGCTGACTCTACTCAGAACCACAGGATAACTGCCGCATTGTATAGCATTTTGGTAAGGCGTTCTGGCGCGCGGCTGTGGGAATTAATGATCTCTGCTCAAGCTACATGTATACTACACGATCTTCATGCGTGGCAAGATCTGTTTTAGATACCCAGCATATCGAAACTCAACAAATCAAACAGCATGCATCAAGAACATGGGAACTCGTAATAACCGGCATGGAAACCTTGCGTCTAGACACGATTTGAGCCTCAAGGGATTATCCTCGCAGCCCTCATCTCGTCAAAAGCGATCTTATACCCGTCAAACGAATCCCTCTCCTCCATGAATCCAACTTCCTTCCTAGCGGTCGAATCGTAATCCCTCCTGAACGACAACCCGATCATCGCATCAACAAACCCAAAACTCGTCCCTTCCAACACCCAAGCTCTAAGCCCACACCTCTCCACCAACCCATCCCACACCGCCTCCCTCTCACCAACCCACCTCTTCATCCACCACTGCTCCTTCTCTCCAGGCCCAACACCCACCAGCCCAAACCACGCCGCCAACCTCGGCCAAACCTCCCTCCAGATCGTCCCCGGCCCATCAACAACGTTGATAGTCTTCCCCGTCACCCTCCCCACCGGCTCCGCCAGCGAAGCAAAGACATGAAACATCCCCAACAAATCCTGAGTAGAGTCCGTATGCAGCGCCGTCCACGCCGCTTCCCCATAGGGGAACCTCACCTCCGCTCCCTCACCCTCCACTTCGCGGTACAGGCTGAAAAACACCCCAAGACCCTGCGCTAGGTTCATGAAATTGTTCCGCGGCACGAAGCCGATGATCGCGTCGGGTCGGATTTCGCAGAAGTTCCAAGCTTTGCCTTCGCTCGCTCGTGCGAGGATGTCGTACTGTTCGTAGTAGAAGATGTTCTGGGCGTAGGGTTCGGGGATTCGGGGGCTGCTTTCCAGAAGGGGTGGGTTGAAGGGGACTTTGGTGTGGAATTCGATGCCGTAGGCCTGGGGAGGTTGTTTGTCAGCGGCAAGATGATTACCCCAAGCAATCGGCTGGGATATGTCCATACTTTGTCCCCAGTGTTCAGCGTAACAAACATCAAGCCCGGACAACAAATCTCCACGGCCCCAATGGCGTTCGTCAACATCTCACAATTCACACGCTTCGTCTCCACTCCATGGCCTGCGTAAGCAGCGTAATATACGTGCGTGACCTGCTTGATGCCTCGCACGTGTTCCAACTGAAGAAGGGACTTCTCGCGATCGAGCAGGTCGATTTCGGAGTAGAGTTCAAGACGTTCGTCGGCTGGTGGGCGCGCGACGTCGCTGGACAGAGGACGCCTGGTCAGGCCGATGATTCGTTCGAAGGTCGTGGGTGGATGGGTGAGGAGGGCTTTGAGGATGCCGTAGCCCGCGACGCCCGAGGCGCCGAAGACGAGTGCTGTACGTGGTGTCTGTAGAGATGGAGACGGGTATGAGGACATGATCAATGTGGATTGCGGATTTTTTTTTTTTTCTTTTTTTTTTTTTTTTTTCTGGTGTTCGAGTTGAAAGCGGCGTTGAAACGATCAGATTGATCCTACTTGCATTATGTTATCGAAGTCGAAGAGAAAAAGAACGTCACTGCAACCGTCTCGTTCCTAGCTTGCGATGAACTCATGTAGCTGATAGATGGAAACCCTTCTGCCACCTTTCATTTGATCTGTCAATTGGTAACATAGTCTCTCTGATAGGTATACATGTTGATACTATCTCTGTGCAGATGAGATATGAGTGGAACGTCTCCGTCCATGAGCTTATTGTACATGTCGAATCGCCTTTTTCGACGTGTGGTTGGTACATGAGACGATATGAAGAAAATTAAAGGCCACCAAAGAAGACCGATGCTCGCGTACGATCAATCGGCTCAACTCTGATTCGTGCCGATCCAAGCATTGGGTCTGTTCCGACAGTCAGTCGATCGATACTTCCACTCGCAATGAGAGAATGAGCAAGACCACTCACCTTCTAAACAACATCTCGACCACAGCCCAACCCCTCCCCTCATCATCCGCCTGCTTCTTCAACCAAGCCTCCAGCTCCGCCCTCAACCTCTCCTCGGGCTTGCCCAAAACATCAATTCCACGCTCTTCACAAGCAATAATCACTTCCTCACCCTTCAGCCCCGCCGGCCCACCATCCCTCACGAGCAAGAAATCGTCCAGAGCGAGATACTGCACACGCGCGGCAAGGCTGTGGCGCAACAGAGCCGTGGGTGGGGGCAGCTGCAAGCGGTCCCAGACGCGACTGTGCTGGTTGAGGACGCAGGACAAGTGCGTGAGCTGGTTGGCGTCCATGCTCTTGAGGACCTCTCGCACATTGCTCTTGTCCATCATGCGCCAGCGCCCTCCCTCGACAGCCACCTGCGCGGCTTGAGGTTCCTCCACACCAGTCCTGAAACTGAACCGCCGTCTCTCCTCGCTCTTCTCGCGCATGCCGGCCACTTGCTTGGGAATGCGGCACGTTCCGGGGACTCTGTTTGGGATGAAAGGGACGAGGAGGGGGAGCCATTCGCCCAGCAAGAGGATGAGGAGGCCGAAAAAGGGCAGCTTAGCAATGTCCCTGGCGTTACGCTCGAGGAGCTGGAAATCCGCACGGCTGACCACTGCTCTGTGCACCGCTTCGTCGCGGAAGGAAGTCCATCTCTTGCTGGCGCTGACGGGGGGTGCGAGATCCGGTTTGCGCGCGTTGATGTCGGCGACGACGCGCTTTTTCAGCGCTGACGCGGCGCGGTGGTTCGCCAACACGGCGAAGAAGCCGGTTTTGTAGAAGGAGCCGTAGGCGCGGCCGGTGCGGTAGAGGTATTTAAAGTAGTTTTCGGAGCCGCGGGTGGGCAGATCGAGGGGTGGGGGGAGGGTGGATGACGGAGGATTGAGGGCTTCGGAGACGACATTGTTGTTGCCAGAGCGCTGCTCGCGGGCTGGAGGGAGGGGTGCTCGGGGAGGGGGAGGCGGTTTGGCGGCATTCTTGCGAGGGGCGTTCTTGGAGAAGGAGTATTGGCGTGAGTAGGCGGGTTGTTGCCGGTGGCGGAGAGATGAAATGTGCAAGGTTATGTTGGCGGGAGAGGAAGGAGAAGAAGCATATTGGGTGCGATGTATGCACGAGACAGCTTGAAGGCAGCTGCTCGGGTAGCGAGTGGTCATCTCATAAGTCGGTTGCGAGTTGCAGCAAGGATGCGAAGTGGGATGGATAAACGAGAAATCTGGTAGTCGGCAATGGATCGATGAAAGTATCATGAAACACGGGAGATCGCCAGGGACCACCGGCTGACATCACCATACTACGGGGAAAAAGATCACTTTGATGACAAGATCGGATAATAATGACGCGAGGACTCTATTTGAGTATTCAGACAAAAAGCAACACAAGAAGAATAAAACCCGGGTATCTAGAAAAGTCATATATCTCCGCCAGAAATGAAGACAAGAAAAAAATGAAAAGCCTGACAAAAGGCTGTCGCTGGGGCGTAAATTCATCGCCAAAAAAGAAAAAGCCGGGTATTCCTTCATCATCGAACCCATTCGATCTCCTGCTTGAATTATCCAAAAAGAAAAGAAAAAAAAAAATTGACCAATAGATCGCCGGAGCGATGTCCATCGCAATCGAGGACTCTTTGTCGGGCGCCTCCTAGTAATACAAACATCGTTTGAAAATTGATGGCGTGCTTGCCGATCTGGACATTATCGTCTTGCTGCTTCAAGCCACTGCTTCAGCAATGGGAGGAGGCATCGCACTCTGCCTCGGGGTGATATCTCTGCTCTCGACGGCCTCTTCGAATTTGTCGTCGTCGTCGCTGCTCTCATTGTCTTGTGGCAAGACTTCGACAGCTTCGACCGCCGTCTCCAAGGACTCGTCATCTTCCGGGTGGTTGGCAGCAGCAACGGCGGCAGCGGCATTGCTCCGAATGACCGCCAGCTCAGCGTCGCGCTCGGCGCGTCTCGCAAGGACTTCTTCCTTGGCCGCGCCGGCCGCGGTCAAAGATTCAATGTAGGTCCTGAACTTGACGATCTCGCGCAGCAGATATTCGGACTTGCGTTGCCAGTTGGACATGGCCTTGAAGTAGTTGGAGGCACGGAAGGAGTACTGAGATTGGGTGTTAGCAGGTGTTTGAAAGATAGACGTCTGCAGATGTGTGCAGCAGCGACATGGGAAACTTACAGCAAGTTCGATACCGTGCTTCAACTCGTTGTGACTCTCAAGCTCCGCCTCCACGTTAGCAACATAGGTCTGCAAACTCTTGAGTTGGTCGACCTCCATCAATTGACTGGCCATCATGCTCTGGCTGGGTGGTTGCCAGTCGGTGATTTGAATCTTGTCGCTGGGCAATTTGTGACGCGGACCTCCGGCCATGTTGTCAAAGCTACTGCGTACTGACGACTGGATGCTAGGTCGCCCACCGCCGTTAGATGAGGTGTGAGTGTGCCCGCGTGGACGGTTGCGGATCGAAGGTGGCGGAACGGGTACGGTAGTGTTGCTCGTGATGCTCGAGGTGCGCTCCAGCACAGCCGGGTTGATCACAGCCTCGGACCATCCATACTCGATGTTCGAGACACCACCGGACAAGGGCTCCTTGCTGAGACGTGCAGACCAGTAGTTTGCAGTACTCATCCATTCTTGCGCAATCTCCGGAGTGCCAACCTGAAACAGGTGAACTGCGCCAGAGGGCAAGCTGAGGGCCCAGACGTGTGGGCGAGCTTTGCTGTAGCCAGGTGGCGGAAGAGTAGAAGCAATCGTCTGGCGGAGGGCGAAGGAGTCGAGCTGTTCGGCGTTCTCGGTCCAGTCGCCACCTCCAACCTGTGCGTTGGTGATGCTAGGTGCGCGAATGCTGGTGCCCTTCTGCAAACGGGCGCGGCCTAACGAGTATGACTTGGTCGTACCAGTGTTGAAGTTGAACAAAGTGAGTTTGCCCTTGCTGATGACGGCAAAGCACTCGTTCCAGTGCCTGTCCCTGGATTTACGCTCGGGTCCTTCAAGGTGATGCTTATGCTTCACCAAGCCTTCCTTCGCCCAAGGCGCACCCTCCAAAGTCAATGACTCGTCTTCAAGAAGATCTTGCTTGAGCGTAACAGAATCCGTGTCAACGTTGGTTCCGCCTTCTTCACGAATGATTGCCTGAGAGAGGGCATTGGCAAATCCAATTGAATGCTTGTACGCCGTATCGGTTGGGCTGAGATGGTATCCAAGACTGCCAACAGAAGTTGATGTAAGGGTTCTAGCATAAGAGTTTTTGCTCCAAGTACTGCTTTGAGCAGGCGAGTAAAGACTGCTGTTATCGTCGAAGCTCGTGCGTGAGGAACCAATAGTGCTGGAGGGATACACCTTTTGGCGAGATCGAGTGTTCCGAGCCTGCCAGCCCAGTGCGAGACCACGAAGACCCGCCTTCGATCGGTATGAAGTAGCTTCCGATGGGGCTTTGCTGATAACAGAGCCCGTACGTTTAAGTCCACCAGCAACATTAAGGTTACGCTCAGTTGGTCGGACGTCGGAGACCGCGAGATCCAGCAGGGGTAGCGGTTCGATCTTGATCGAGCTGTAAAACGATTTCAGGGCGGTTTCGATTTCGAACTCCCACAGGCGCATTGAGCCGGTCCAGGGCGTGCTGACCAGCGCGTTGGACGAAGTCGTGTTGCTGGAATCGGGCACAAAGCCGTCGGATTCGGCGCGGAACATGCCAGGACGAATCGACATACGCTTTGAAATGACCGGGCGCGGCATGTCTGAGGAAGTTCGCTCCGCAGGCTGATCGGGGGTTTGCACCTCACCTGTGGGCACCGAATTGCTAGAGTCAATCCATGGGATTGACGGCCTGTGTTGTGAGCCGGAGGCAGCCTTCACAGTCGCATCCTCAAACGCGTTGGGAGCCGCATCCATCACAACTCGTCGTACGGTCGGCAGGGTGTTCTTGACATATGCGTTCTTGGACATCTTCTCGCCAATGTCTGCCATGTGCAAGTCCGTGTTCAACAGAATGAGGGAGTAAAAGATCGTGTGCACCACATCCTGTGCCTTGAAGCCGTGGTTGGGGTTGCATTCACACCATCGTGCCGACAGAGCGGTGATGATGCGATCGAATTGTTGCGTTTCGCCTCTGAGCACCAGCTTGCCACAGAGGGCTCGCAGTGTCGACAGCACGTTCAGCTTGGTGAAATCGAACTGTTGCATATAGGCGTCCAGTGTCCGTCTGTTCAGATATTTGGCTTCTCCAAGCCATGCTGCTGCGTCCATCCTGTTGACATCCTCTTCGTCGCCCTCGAAAATGCGGCGTGCTCGCTCTTTCACGTCTTCGTCGTCGTACATGTTTGCTTGTCTCACGCCGATGGTGTCAACGGAAGGCCTGGGCGCATCGTTCCCATCGACCTGTACAATCGGCAGAGTATTGGCTGGTTCGGATGGCGGGCGCTGGGTTTTGTCTGCTGAGCGTACTGCAGCGAAAATCGAAGGTAGCTTCATTGAGGCGGCGTGTGAGTGTGACTGCAGCAAGTCCGAGCTGGAGGGGGCATGGCCACTCTTGTTTTCTTCCTCGTCCGCCTCGTCGGGCTGGTGATTTGTCTTAGTCCCTGGTCGATCATATGCATGCAGGGTGTCGTGCGTTGTTAAGCGGCTTTCATTATGCCTATAAGATTCACCGTTAAGATCCGCGGGGAAGTCGAGCGTCTCCTTATTTTGCTCCACATTATTAACGCCAGCACCATCGCCAGATGCAATGATACGGTCGCCGGTACTTGCACGACTCGCGGGACTCACAGGCCGATCGCTTTCAGCCTGTGCACGTGAAAATGCATCCGTTACTGGTGAGATTTTTGCTGACACTGGGTGCGTGACGGTCAGGGGAGAGACTTCTGCTGATGATCCGCCGTTGGCGGCAGCATCGTGCAATACTGAAGTCGTTACCATTTCTGGCGCACTTGCACTGGGTACAGGCTCTGGTCTGCGCTTCTTCACTTTCATTTTAGATGAAGGGCTCTCGACTTCCGGTTCCAACCGTAATGTCCCATGTCGTGAGAGCGGGTTTCCTGCACCAAGAGAAGCATCAGCCGGCGGTGAGGAGTATCCTGAGTGGAACAACTCCAAATCATCCGAATCTTCCTGTCGCGAGTCCATGCGGGAGTCGCGAGAAGCAGAACGCTGTGGGGCCTGTTCTTCGTTGCGCAGCCTTGATGGATTCTCGATCTTGCTCAGGTACGAATCCATCACTTCGCGCAAGCTGCTGACTGACGAAGTTGATTGCGGCGCTCGCCTCTCCATGCTCACATTTGGTGGTATGGCAGGCGGCGGCGGTGCGTTCTCCGAGATTGATCGCTTCCTTCTCCTGAAGAAGGAAGAGGGCTTCTTGTTCAACGAAACAGGAGGATGTGAAACGTTCGCGGGTCCATCGTTCTGGTGATGCGATGTGTCCCTTTGGCTGTTCGACTGGTTGCGACTGTTGTTAGGGGGCTCAGCTGCCTGCGGCGGTTCGACTGCTGGCAAACGAGTTGAAGATCCGCCAAAGACACGCTTAAAGAACCCAGGCTTCTCTCTTTGAGGAGAGCCATTCCGTCTTGAGCTGTTACCCATCCTGCCGTCGGAGGAGCAGTGGGCAACAGTCTCACCGCGGAGACCATTGCTGCGAACAAACTCGCTAGCCTGGTCCCTGATGCCCTGCGGAATGGCAGGATTGTTCACCGAGCGCAAGTCAGACTGTGTGGTCTGCTTGCGGAGCGAGCTTTGCTTCTGCGCCGCGTTCACGTACACCGGTCCTGTGGCAGAGGGGTTCTCCTGTTTCCGAGGGCCGGCGGCAATCGTAGGCTCAGGAGCGGCGTCCGCGTGCGATTCGTATTTGCTAAATGTCGAAGGCACGGGCCTGCCGCGGTTCATCATTGATGTCGTCCTGTCGCCATTGGCCTCTCCGTAGATGTGGTCCATGCTGATAGACCTGCCATTGAACGCCAATCTGCTCGACTCGAGCACCGCATCGTATCCCAAGTCGGCAATTGACAGTTGACTATCCTCCCTCTGATGTCCTGGCATGGATTTGTTCGGCGTCGAATGATTTCTTCTGGGCTCCGTTTCGCTGCCTGTCCTTTCCCTTCCATGTCCGTTGTACTTTGATGTAGGAGGTCCAGCCCGGCCGTGTTTAGGCGTTGCGAATGTATTGAATGTCGAGCTGCTGTTGCTGCGCCTGCTCTTCGCCGGAGGGCTCGCAAGCTTGCTCGACGGGGAATCATGAGCAGCACGGCGGTCGAAGTCGGAGGACATAGAAGAAGAGTAGGTATGGCCGCGGTTCCGTGTTGGAGGTCGGTTCATGGCGGCACGTAGAGGCGCCTGGCGGATCCTATCCGCCTCCCTCTCTTTCTCCTGATCCATGCTGTCGAGGCGCACACTGTCGAAGGTGCCCTTCATTTGCATGGAGAGCTCGTCGAGAGACATGAGCAAATTGTCCACGACGCTGTCACGGGTCGTGCTGGACCACGACTCTCCATGGGAGTGCTTTGAGGTCTGGGGACGGGCAGGCTCCTTGCCCTTGCGCGAGCGGCGCTCCGGGTTCCGCGGCGTGGTGGGCGGTGAAGAGCGGATGCGGTCGGCGTAGTAGTTGTCGCGCAGAGTTGTGTTTGAACTGGCCCGTGGAGGTACCTGGCGTGGAGCTGAGGGCGTCGAGTGCTGCAGCGCTGCAGACGGTCCACGAAGCGACATAACGGAGACGAGGCGCCTACCTTACGCAGCTGGCACACAGGGTGACTACCTTCGATTAGTGGCTAAGGCAGCCAACATGCGAGGTTGTTCCTTCTTGGGCCCATAGGACACCAGTGGTATTAGGGCGTCCGGGCTAGGGGTTTGGCGGGCCGCGGCGTGAAAGTCAATGAAACCGTCGTCCGAGGCGGCGCGAATGCTGGGAATGGGAGGATTGCAGACGAGCGAGAGAGCGATGCAGAGGCACGACGAACGAGCGAGCACACACGACGATGGAGAGAAGAGATGCAGTAGTGCTACAGATAGTTTTGGCAGGAATCCTCACGGCAGTTGGGGTTGGATGGGCATTAGAGCATTAGGCGAGGGCATGGACATGGGTTCACACCGCGACTGGGGGGGAAAGAAGTGGAAAGTGTTTCACACGCACGCTCAAGGCTCAGGGGACGGTCTGCCGGCGAGTCAAGGCTCGCAGATCAGTCCAGACTAGAGGCGAGCCAGCGATTAGCACGTGTAGCTGTTCATTCCTTCGTTTCCTCACTTCATCCCTTGGTGTCACGTGCAGTCGCATGTTTGTGAATTGTCAGACGAGGGAGACGACCAGAACCAAGAAGATCGATCAGAAGCGATAGACGGCAAGAGATAGATATAGCTGCAAAGTGGTTCCAACATATCTGAACATCCCGGCAGGTGTCGTATACGCCATACAGGTACATATACGCATGGATGTTCCATCTCCACACGACGACCATCCAGAAAAGCGAGATTTCCCCCCGGACGCTTCTACCACCGGGCTTGACGAAAGAAGTAACCAATCCAAGCCATTGATCGTCTTGCGGTGGTCTGAGCAGACTTGGCTTGACGGTAAAGACAAAGGCAAAGGATTTGCTTCTGCTCATCGTCCTGAAGAGGACCGGTCTTGAATCAATTCCATACCAACTGGATCGTAATACACAACAGAGCACCTTAGCTACTCGTGGTACCACACGAAACGCAGCCTGGACCTCCCTGGCGCCGGACCTGCAGAAAAAGAAGCACACCAACCCCTGGACCTCGCGTTGCCCGTTTCTGCTGCAAGGTACAAGGCGCATAGAGCCGCCAGCAAACCCCCCACTTAATATAAGTTCCGATGGCTTGTGTACCAATCATCAGGCTCCCTCCAAATATTTCAAGACAGCCGACCTGACGAATTCCTCGTTTCGTAGCTATCTCCAGGCGTTGCCTTGCAAGCCCTGGCCTTACTTTGTCGATCTTATAGCCTCGGTAGATGAGGGCTAGTCTAGGGTAGCGTTTCTGCATGGCGCAGGGGTACGACTGGGATTGACTGGTGACTATAC
>MSJI02000295.1:0-18719 GCA_001931905.2 Cladosporium sp. IMV 00045 | reverse complement strand
AAGCATGGAGGACCAACGCAACCTGTGTACTTCTCGACGGTACATCTGCTGGCCAGAACAATCACTCGGTTTTGAGTCCGTGAAGGCCTGGAATTCAGGAGACCCATTAAAAGCGTTCAGCACAGATGGGGAGATGAACAGGGTACTGGAGATGCGCACTGATGGCCTTCAGCGAAAATTAGCCCCGAGAAGTCCTTGAAACGCATCCAAAGTGAGCCAGACTTTTCTTGTTGGGGTCGCCGCGGCGTCGTATATAGAGCTGCTGTGCTCAGGATTTGGCACGGCGCACTGCAGCCATGGCGAACGAGGGCAAGTCGCTAAAAAAGCAAGTCGATGGAAAAGGGTGTGCGAGTGAACGATTGGTGTGCTATCCCTAGGGATCGTGTCGTGGTCGGCGTCGCAGGCTTGTGGAGCCAACGTTCATGATTCGTGGCTATGCCCTTCCCTTTTTCTCCCCCAACCGACTTCCCGACCTGTCCGTGTAAAAGTACTGCTGTACTCGCCCATCCACACACGCACACATCTTCCTCTTGGGGTTTCGCATTTCTGCATCGCTCGCACCTCTCCTCTATCGTTCCACTCACCCTTTTCCTTATATCTCTTTTCCCTGCTGTCTGTCTTTCTTTACAACGTTGACGGACCAGCGGCACGCATCCATTGACCGTTGCACTAATCGAACTCTGGGCTAAACACGGATCGACCAAGTGCTGGAAGTCTCCGTTCGCTCCGGGAACGTCATATTTCCGCCCTTGAGCGCGCTGGACGACTCTTTGTTCTTTCGTGTCTGCACATCGACTGCGCAAGATGACCACGCCGGCCGACGAGAGGCCAGAGCCATCCTATGGCTACAGTACCACCGAGCCCAGCAATACAGCTGGCCAACACGCCCATTTCGCCCCACTGCCTTCCTACAACGTCCACAGCCATCATCCTGATGACCGAAATCGAAGTCACGAGCGCTCATCTGACGAAGAAGGAACCATAGTGGGAGACGGAGAGGGTGGCCACAACCGAGGGAACGCATCCGGAATCCCACAGCGCAGCGGCACCACGCTCACCGTGGAGACCCAATATGATCGCGGAGATCCTTTGCACAGCTTAGCTTCTCCCTCTCAGACTCGCGAGAAAGCCCACAGATTAGAGGATGATCTGGAGCTACTTAAGATCGAGAGGCAGATCTCTAAGAAAGAAACCCAATCCCAGCAAGATGGGGACAGCATGCACCAGTCTAGGAAGCGGCGCGAAGAGGAAGTCGACGAGTTCGACATTGCCACCAATCCGGTGCATGAACAAACACAGGTCTACAAGGGCCCGGAAAACCCGAGCTCCAAGTTTGCGCTCTTCTTCAAGAAAGTCCACAAGTCCAACTGGCTCATCCGGTACTTCACATACATCATGCCGGTCTCCCTCATCCTCCTCATTCCCCTGTTGATTGGCGTCTTCCTCTTCCCCAACCAAAAGGTCGGCGGCGTTACAATGTACTGGTTTATGATCTGGTTGGAGATTGTGTGGCTTACTCTCTGGGCTGGCCGCATCCTCGCAAAATGCCTTCCATGGCCTATCGGAGTGGTTTCCTCGCTGTTCACCAACAACGGCAAGAAATGGCGAGACATGGGCAAGCAACTCGAGTTGCCCGCATGCCTGTTCTTCTGGATGCTTGCTATCGAGATTTCGTTCCTCCCGACCATGACGCAGCACATGCCCGACCGTCCGCGCAAAGAAGATGGATCGTACGACTCAAGCGCAACTGGCTGGCAGAAGGATATGAACAAAGTCCTGATCTCCCTTCTGGTCGGCGCAGTCCTGAACTTCGTCGAGAAAATCATCATCCAGCTCATCGCCATCAGCTTCCACCTGCGCACCTACGCCGACCGCATTGAACTCAACAAATTCCAAATCGGCTCGCTTATCAAGCTTTACATTTACTCAAAGACGAAAATCGCCATGGAAGACTCCGAATTCGAGGAGCCCTCTGCTGAACAAGAAGGTTCTGGCGCTCGCACTCCCGGAGCTTTCATCAACGATGCAGGAAAGAGGACCAAAGAGGTTGTTGGCAAGATTGGAGATGTGACCGGCAAAATCGCAGGAGACTTCACTGGCAAGACTGTGTACAAGAGCACGCATCCCAACCAAGTCGTCATCACACTACTGAGCTCTATCAGCGGCTCGCAAGTTCTTGCACGTCGCTTATACCGCACCTTCGCTCGCGAATCAACCGAGACCGTCTACCAGGAGGATCTGCATAACGCTTTCGAGAACGAAGAGGAAGCGACGGCTGCCTTCAGCATGTTTGACAAAGACATGAACGGCGACATTAGTATGGAGGAACTTGAGGCCGTCTGTGTTGAGATTGGTCGCGAGCGCAAATCCATCACTGCTTCTCTCAAAGATCTCGACTCTGTTGTTGGCAAGCTTGACGATGTCTTTATGTTCATCGTCGCTGTCATCACCATTCTGGTCTTTATCTCCCTCATTTCGGCATCTGCTGCCGGTGTGCTTACTTCTGCTGGATCTGCAGTCCTTGCTTTGTCCTGGCTCTTCTCTGCTACCGCGCAGGAGTTCCTGCAATCCGTCGTCTTCGTGTTTATCAAGCACCCCTTTGACGTGGGTGACCGTGTTGGAATCTACGGCAACACCGGTGCTACTGGACGTGGCGATGACTACTTTGTCAAGGAGATCAGCTTGCTATTCACCGAGTTCAAGAAGATGGAAGGTCACATTGTGCAGGCGCCAAACAGCTACCTTAACACGCTCTTCATTCTCAACCAGCGTCGTTCCGGTGGTCTTGCGGAAGCTGTTAGCATCACTATCAAGTTCGGCACCACCCTCGATCAAATTGAAGGCCTGCGTTCAAAGCTCCTCGAATTCGTGAAGCTTGAGAAACGCGAATACCAAGGCAACATCTTGACAGAACTACGCGACATTGTCGATGTCCACTCGATGAACCTTAACGTCGTTTTCTTCTACAAGTCCAACTGGCAGAACGAAGGTCTTCGTCTGGCTCGTCGCAACAAGTTCATCTGCGCCATGATGGTTTGCATGCAAGAGCTCGGCATTGAGGGTCCTTACATGCGTTTCCCTGGCCAGAAGCAGAGCTTCCCGATGTATCTGCAGAACGTCCCTCACATTGGAAACCCCGACATGGGCACTGGTGGCCAGCCAGACAACCCGGCTGGTTTCGATCCCAACGCTCCTCAAGACCCGCCGTTTGTTGGACCCGAGGATGGAAGCAGTGCACCTGGTTCACGCGCGCGCTCAGGCTCAATTCTTCGCAATGGCTCTTCCCTCCGTAACCGTGGCGAGACCCTGTCTGCCATGAACAAACGTGTCGATTTCAGTCTCGGAATGAGGGATTATGCTTACGGCGACCTGGGTGGCGACGTACATGAAGACCGCCGTAAGGCCCAAATGAGCGCCATCGCCGAAGCATCAAGATCCCGCGAGCGCGCCGCCGAAGCTGAACGCCGCAGCAACGATATGGGTCGCTCCACGTCCCGCGATACCGCCCCTGGTGGTCTTCTCCGTCGCTCCATTGATTCTGACGGCTCGAAGGGTCGCACTTCCTCTCACCGCAACCGTTTCTTCAACCGCCACCGCTCTAGCACTGTTGGAGGGGGCCCTGCTGATGAGGCTGCCCTGATGGAGAAGGGCATGGCCGACATCCCCGAAAACCCCAGTGCCAACCAGTCTACGGATCGTCTTGACCCGCGCACTGGTCTTGTCAGCTCTGCTGCTTGGCGCACGACTACCAACGACACTGACGACTCGTACCCTTCTCAACATCAACGCGAACCTATGCCGCCCCGTATCCCTACGGATGTGCTTCCAACAAGCTCAAACAGGCCGCTCGGACCTACTGTGACTGTCGAAGACGAGCCCGAACAGTTCCACCCACCACGACGCAGCCAGACGGACTACGAGATGAAGAAGCTGAGCTGAGCTGCCTCCTGGCGGTAGCATTCCTACGACAAAATTCTGTTTTCTTTGCAAAAGCCTTCGACGGCTCCCTCTCCTTTTTCCATCAATGCTCCCGAAGAGAGCACTTCGTATCAGACAAACATAAATTACAAATTACATTATAGAATAGAAAAGGCGGAGAATTGGAAAGACGAAGGATTGACGTATCTTCACACTCCTTGTACCACTGTTTCCTTGTTAATTGTTCGGTTGGACAGGCGTTATCATTCGCAAGGCTAGAACAGAACATATATATACTGACGAATCGCTACCTCAACCATCATTGCACACGCATTATACAAGCTGACCAGCCGCAAGAATCACCTCTCAAACCGCTCTCCCCTTGGCCATGTCGATAGCCACTGCGGTCGCCTCGTCAAAGTCTTCCTCAGGCAACCCCAGCTCCTCGTTGTTCAATACGTCCTGCAAATCCGCCGCTCCGTCCTTGTAAAACGCACGAGCGTAAAGCAGCATGCCAAACCCTTCCCTATTGCCCTGCGCAAACAATTCGCCGCCGCGCTGATATCTTGCCGCAGCATCCTCATATTTTACCTTCCAATCCTCCTCCTTCTCCCCCGTCACCCTCAACACCGAAGCAAACATATCCTTCTGGCTGACATGAAACGAGCCCACAAACGCCGACCGGTTCCGGAACTTACTCAGCGTCAACTGCGCATCCTCCTCATTCACCCGCCAAACCGGCAACGAAAGCAACCTCGCCACTGCCCGTCCCACCTGCGGAAACGTCGACGTGGTGATCTTCGTCTCCCCCTCAGCGTAAAACGTCACCTCTCTCTTCCCGAAATCAAACCCATACCGCACCTCCGACCCGGCAAGACTATACTCGTACCAGAATGAGCACGAAAGCACCACGAAATTCATCCCAGCCTCAACAATCGCTCTGCGCGCCGCCAACGCTGGTGGGCCGAGGTACACTTCCTCGCCGAAGGCCTTCTGCGCCCCTTCGTAGTCGCCCCCGTACTCGTTGGGCATGACCCAGCGCACGCCGGCGTCGCGGGCGCCGGCTATGAGCTTCGCTTGCGCGTCGCGCGCGGTCACGCTCATCGTGATGATCAGGAAGTCTTGCCCGCGCAGCGCGGAGACGATGCTTTCGTGGTCGGTGTAGTCGATTTTGCGGCTTTTCACGCCCGAAGGGAAGGTGGCGACGCTGTCGTGTCGCGTTATGGCGGTGAGTTGGTGTTTGCCGGTTGAGAGGAGGGCGCGCGTGATGTAAGAGCCGACTTGGCCGCTGGCCTGGCGAGGGGTGGTGTTAGTTTCGTGATTGTCTCTAATATGACTTTGGGCGTGGTTAATGTGTTGAGAGTACTTACGCCGACGATGGCGACATTCTCAATCCTGTTCCTTGAGCCCTGGGGCTGTTGGTAGAAGTATTCGGTGGCCATGATGATAGAGGTCGCAGATGAGATCGACGAAACGATTTGTGAGTATAAAGACCAAGCATCACGACCTTGGCGGGCTTTATATTATTTTCCGACCATTGCAGCTTTCAACAAACAACGATAGATTGCATAGCTTGGTCAGCTCAGAGGTGTGGTTCACTCGGACTTTGGGCTTTGTTCACACGCGTTAACTCCATGTATAACCCCGACTCGATACGGCCGAGTCTGCAACATGGGTTTGATGCAGGCTCTGGATGAAAACATGCAGTGTCAAGAGTAGATGGTAAACGTGGTTTATACGAGCTAGAGTTTAGCTTCTAATCCTTCGCGGGAACGGCGAATAATGAGTAGTGATCCACCGCTGGGCCTTGTCCGGGTAAGGTTACTTGCTATCCCCGGCATTGGATGATCCAACTCACTATCGGATACGGAACTTGCGAGCCTCCGCTACAGCTTTCGTGGCCAACCAATCGATCTACGACACAGTCAAAGTGGCATTCCCCCTAAGATCCAAACTGCTCGAGCCAGCATAGACGGTGAAGTTACCCGGCTCGACCACATACTTCATCTGAGTATTCCACACTCCCAGCTCGCTGACGTCCAGCGGGATCTCCACTTCCACCGTCTCGCCCGCGGGAATCATGACTTTCTCGAAACCTCTCAGGCGGATGTTGGGAACGTCGACGGAAGCGAGCATGTCCTTGACGTACAACTGCACGACTTCGGCGCCATCGCGCGTGCCGTTGTTGGTGACGGAGACTGAGGCGGTGATCTCGTCGCTGGCGCTTGCGGTGTATGATGACAGGGAGACGTTGGAGTATTGGAAGGTCGTGTAGGAGAGACCGAAGCCGAAGGGGAACCAGGGCTGGGGTGTGTTGGTCACGTAGTTGGAGCCGAACACGATCTCGCCACTTTCCAGGATCATGCCGGGGTTGGTGGTGCGGCCGGAGTTCAGGTAGTCGTAGTTGATTGGCAGGGTGCCGACGTCGTGGGGGAAGGATACGGAAAGCTTGCCGGATGGGTTGTAGTCGCCGAAGAGGATATCGGCGAGAGCATTGCCGCCTTCTTCACTAGGGTAGAATTGCTGCACCAGGGAAGCGGTCGTGTTGGAGATCCAATGCTCCGTGATGGGCTTGCCGGAGCTGAAGACGATGACGGTTGGAGTTGTGGTGTTGACGATCGCGCGCACGAGTGGACCCATTGCTCCGACAAGACTGAGGTCTGACACATCGATGTGCTCACCGGTCGTGGCGTTGAAGCCCCGCCAGAGTTCCTGTTGGTCTCGAGACCATGTGCCAACCACTACGACGGCGACGTCCGCGGCCTCAGCAGCCTCGATCGCTTCTGGGAAGCCACTCTGATCAGAGGACCAGCGCTCGCAACCTTGAGCGTACGAGACCGAGCCATTTCCAACAGCATTTTGGATTCCTACGAGCGGAGTGACGCCTCGGTATTGAGACTGGTATACGACGTAGTCACCGTAGTTCATGAAGCCATCTGCCATGGGTCCAATCACAGCGACCTTGGCGTCTTTCTTGATCGGGAGGATGTCGTGATCGTTCTTGAGCAGCACGATGGAATCACGATCAAGTTCACGCGCAAGGCTCTTGGCCTCGGGCGTGTTGATCAGATTGTTCCACTCACTCTTCGGTGCAGCAGGGAAGGGGTTTTCGAAAAGGCCCATGGTGAACTTGGCGCGAAGTTGACGTGTAACGGCTTCGTCAACGACAGAAATGTCCAGACGGCCAGCATCAACGAGGTCCGGAATCGAGCGGTAGTTGAAAGATCCTCCTCCCATCTCAACATCAGTACCTGCCGGAAGGGCGTTGAGAGTGACGCATTCGTTGCCTTCGTTCACAGATTGGCCGTACTTGTTCAAGGGACTAGGGCAGATACGGAACGGACTGGCAAGGCGGTCGGTTGCGCCTGCGTCGCTCATGACGTAGAATTCATATCCCCATTCGTCGCGAAGGATATCCGTTACCACATGCGCGTCGGCGACCTGAGGGATGCCATCGTAGCTTGTGTAAGCACTCATGATCGACCAGACCTGGCCCTTCTCGATGGCGGGTTTGAAAGGAGGGAGCCACGTGGTTCTGAGCTCGCGCTCACCAGCATGCACTGGACCGGTGTTGAGGCCCTGCTCGGGCATAGAAGAGGCAGCAAAGTGTTTGATCATGGCCGAGACATTCTTTCTTTGAAGGCCAAGAACATAATGCAGAGAGAATTCACCAGCCAGATATGGATCTTCACCGAAGGTCTCTTCAACGCGTCCGAACCTCAACTCTCTTGCAAGATCGGCGACAGGGGCGAACAGCTGTGTGACACCGAGGGCCTTGGCTTCAATGGCAATCTGCTCGGCCATACGTTCGATCAAAGATCGATTGAACGAGCAACCATGGGCGATCGGGCTATTGAAAATGGTCGCATTACCAATCAAGAAGCCGTGGATGCCTTCGGTTTGGACGATAGGGGGAATCCCGAGGCGGGTCTTGTTCACGGCATAGTCCTGACCAATTTTGATGTTCTCAGCCAGCCAGTCCCAGCTGATGGGATAGCCAACGTAGTAGCTGCCCGCTTTTTGTTCGAAACTGAGTTCCAGTCCAGTCCGGTTGAATTCACCGGAGGTGACGTTAAGCCAATTGGAGATGTCACCCTGCATCAATTGAGTTGCCTTCTCTTCGATGGTCATCCGCGAGAGGAGATCTGCAATGCGGTCTTCGACAGGCAGTGCTGGGTTCTCTGATTGATTGACGCATTAGTCACCTGTCTTCTGTGGCGAGAGACGGCAGACGTTAACAGAGCATGAGACATACTGTGGACTTGTCAGTACGTTCTCTCGATCATCCTATTGGGGTTTGACGTACCTGTATGGTGCATTGGCAAGCGAGTCGTTGCTGCTGTGGTTACCATGGCTGCCGTGATAAGCCTCTTGAGGCAGAGCGAGAACAACACTTCCCGACAATGCCAACAAGCCCAGAACGTTGGAGAATACCATTTTCGCTAGGAGCAAGAAAAATCTTGAAGAACAGGAATGGTAGGAATGGCATGGCTGCCTTTATACTAACGCTGGATCGGTTATTGCTGTCTCGCTCTACCCAAGCGAGACGGACATTTGCTAGGAAAACATTCAGCGACCATGAATGGATCTGCCCAAATAGTACAAATCTTCTTCATTAGCTGCAGTTAATATGCATATGCGGCACCATCGCAGCTATGGATTGGACGGAGAAATGTCTCTTCACTGCGGGGAGATTGTTCCTGGCCACTGTAACCGGCTGAAATCGAAGGCTGGTTGAATGTCAGGTTGCATCATAAGGAAGGGTTCAATATTGACAGTCCTGAGCATCTTCCGGGCGACGTAGGCGATCATATCCCTCTTCCATGATGTTGCCTCAAGGAGGAGAAAGGAGATGGATGTGGACGTCCCAATTGATGTATGTCATGTGACGTCGGTAGCTCGGCGAATGGGCAGCCGAGCGAGGGCCGACCGAAAGCCACGCGCAGAGGTCGAGCATCAGACTTCCAAGTAGAAGCGCTGCAACGCACATTTACACCCTCCCATCGTTGCTACATGGTGTAGTTGCATTCACCAAAACCACTGCCAACATCACATGCTATTCCTGTTACTCTCATCACTCACTTCGACACTTTTCACATTCACCTGATCGTTGCGACGTCAATCATACTCTCCATAAACCCCCGAGTGCATCATCGACGCAGGAACCGTCGCAAAGGCTAGAGTCGGCCTGTGACAACGACATTCACGTGCCAATCGCCCACAATGGCTGGTCCGCACCCTCGTCATGGTTCTCCCTTTGAGCGCGACTCACCTTCACCCGCTCCTCAACCGCAAATGACAAAACGCGACGTGCGAAGAAACCGCATGGTCGAAAAGCTTCAACACATGATGGATTCGTTCAATGCCAACCAGCACCAACACTATCGCGCTCAGCTGCAGGCTGTTCAGGTCGATATGAACCTGATCCTTCGCGCGGATCCTTATGAAGGCATACCTTTGGAAGATGGAGGAGATGAGATCAGATCTCTGGTTGAAGGAATGGGTGCCAACATGCCAGGCGACGACGCGGCTCAGGGAGACTTCTTTGCGATGGCGGGCAACCGTTATAGAACTTTTGTGAGAGAAGCGAACGATGCGATCGAACAGAGAGATGCTGATTTGACCGCCTTGCACGTACGTTAGAGCGATGAAAATCCACATGGCATGCCGATGCATATGCTAACAACACCTATAGAATCAGTACCAGACTTCGATATCGGAAGTGGATCGCTTGACTCAGCAGAAGATTCATCAAGCAGAAGAGGAGCACAAGGCTTTGGGAAGCCAGATTCGACAGCGCTTGATCACGACGATCACCAAAAGAAGGCAGCAACTCCTCCGTGATAAGGAACAGTTAGACATCTCCGACAGCAACGCACTTCTGCTCAACCCGAATCAATTCAGCCTCAACAACCCTGGCTCGCCTGGCGGTGGACAGAACCGCAAGACCAGACATCTTCGTCATCGCGCTATCAGCCCCAGCGGCGGGGACGAGAATGGAAAGAGAAAGAGAAAGCTACCGATCGAGGATGAGGGTCACGAATCGCCTGCACCGGCATTCCGATCACTTCCTCCACCTGACAATTTGGGAGGGGGCAGAAGTCCATTCAAGGACGCCAGAGACAAGAGCAGCTACGCACAATTCGAAGCCCCCGCATACAGCTTGGAGCGTCTATTCACAGACAAAGAGCTTGCTCACGCTACCAACACGGCCCAAATTGCGACGTACAAGTATTTCTACCAACCGGAGCAGCAACAACAGGATTCAAATTCGAACACCAACGCTGATCCGTCGGTCGACAACGAGGCTCGTGAGAACGCGTCGGCTGTTGATGGTGAAGACGCCACGAACGGCACTCTTGCTACTGGAGGAGATGCAGTGAATACACCTCCTGTTGCAGCACCAGAGATGGAGCGTTCGTCCTCACACCAAGTGCTCACCCGCGGCGGCGCACGTGCAAACCCGCTCGCAGCGCTCTCGGACCTTGCGACCGCGGCGGCCGTCGCAAGTGGCAACCCCGCCACGATGCCGATACGAGACAACCCATTCGCCCCAGTCGTACCGAATTACCACGCGGTGATGCGGAGCGAGAAGAGCGGAGCACCTGCACCCCCGGCGGTTAACACATTGGATGCGGAGAACGACTTCGAGCTCATGAGACGGGCCGGCAGCAACTTCCCCAACACACGTGCAGATGACGGTGGAGACGTGGAAATGGGTGAGGTCGGAGGCGAGCCTGCCAACGGAGCCGAGGTGCGCAATGCCCTCCTCGATCAGGCCCTCGGTGCCTCTCTCGGTGCCAGCCAGCCTTACCGTTTGCCTCTCCTGGAGACGGGCCCCGCGCTCATCGGTCGTGGAGTCGACCGCGTGCCTGCCACGGGGTTTGCTCCAGTTGCCAGCATTCTGGAACAAAGACTGAAAGTTCAGGCCGCTGCCACTGCCAACGCCCCCGGCTCTGCGCCTGCGCCGGCGGTGGGAGGCACCATGCCTTCAGCACTCAGAGGACAATCTGGACTTGGCGCTGAACCGATGAGCAGAACGACAAGCGCCGCGGGAAGTGAAATGGGCGAAGGACCAGGAACTGCTACGGGCAGAAGAGGTAGACAGACGAGATTGGTTTAATGTGTACGGTAGTGTATCAAGATTGGAAGTTGACTCGGGCTGAACCGTGTACTTACCCTGTTTGACTGGTCCCGGAGCTCACACATTCCGAGATTTGTACGTTATACAGCACATGATTCAAATTGTGAAGTAGGGCAGCAATGCACGACCGAGAACGACGCAGAAACATGACGAGGTGTTGTTCAAAAAGACGCAGTTGGCAACGGCAAAGACCAAAACAGGAAACGCGCTTGAGGCGCCGCGGCTGGCTCTCTCTCCGCACCACTTCCAACATGCGGTCTGAGGCTCAGGCGGTGCGTTTGTCATCGGACGGCTCCGGGTCCTGTCAGTGCTGTCACTGCTGGATACAGCTAGGGCTCGTATGATAGAAACCGCGAGCTTTGGAGCAAACAGAGAAAAAGTCTCGGCTCCACGAGGCTCTTGCAAACTAGCTATATGAAATGAGAAATTGTTGAGTTGGAGCAACACCGGCATATGGGGCTCCATAGTGCTTTGAGACGTAGGAAAACCGTTCGGTCTTGCTGTTTTGAGAGACAAGCTGAAGTGATAGCATGACGATCGTCGAGAACTCTGTTTTCGCTTGGCCTTTTTCTTGCCCGGTGTCGCAAGCAAATCTGGCCCAACGGCCAAGCCTTTGACAGAGATTGAGAGGATCGAAAGGGTCCTTATGCGAACTTCATTTTTCTATTGCGCCGTTGCTAGCCTTCGTTACTAATTACTTCGGCAGCTCGTGTGTCTTGAAACGCAGTAATTCGTTCACATCGATGATCCAGGCACATCGAGAAGTATAATTTCCCCGACACGCCTGCGATCTGGATCTTAAACAAACACCCGGAACTATGCCGTCAGTGCCGTCATGGGTGAAGGATTCTACGAAGAAGCTTTCAAGAATCGACTAGGCGCGGACCGCGTGGATCAGGGAACGGGCGGACCGGTGCTTGCTCGGTCTCGCTGGCGTATTGCGAACGACTTCACCTTTTGAATTCACACTAGAAGGGATGGAAAAGTCGGCGTATCGCCACTCGATCTGCTTGGAAATTCATCTGGAACCTGGTCGAACGGCATTGCTGGACCGTCGTTGCTTGTGCAAAGATTCGGAGACGGAAAACCGACAATGCGAGATTGTCTGGTGCACGTGTGGCGACTGCTCGGTCTTATCTGGAACGCTCGGATGGGTGTTAGGAGGCACCTCGGTGGTATCGTGGGCCTCTCACGACAATCTGCCCTCCGACGGGATTGCTTTCTCGTTATGCCTGCCAAGCAGTGGCCACCGTCGTCAGCAATGTCTGTGTCCTTTGTTGGGGATGGAGTCCCCGATGAGGTCGCGGCGGAGAGCGTCATAGTGCGCGAGCAGCGTCGACTATATATTCCTCTGTTTTATTTTCAGTGCTCCCATGTGCTTCCGGACCGATTACACCTTTCGTCTTTACTTGTGTCGATCACTTACTACTGCAACAACACAAAACGACTTGTCTCTCGACGACAACGCGTCACACCTCCCATCATGGTGAAGCCGTATCCCACGAGGGGTGCTCCCTCGCGCAATGCGAGTGTTATGAGCATGGACGCTGAGAGCAAGATCGGCTCCAAGACTCCCAGAAACGGCTCTGTCGCCACCACCAGATCTGGAGCTGCAGCTAGCAGGCCAGCGAGTGTTGCCGAAGACTCCAAAGACGACAACCCAAACGAACCTAAGGACGAGACACAGTATGGCCGCATCATCGGCGGCAAATACCTCGAAGAATACGAGAAAGATGAGGATGGCGACTACGAGCTCGCTCCTCTCCAGACCATTGAGGGCATCGACCTTCCTCTCACTTTGACGGAACGCACCACTGAGAACGGCAAGGAATACCTCGTCTTGCTCTTCGCTCCTGGCGACAAGGAGAACCCGTTCAACTGGAGTCCCGCCTACAAGGCTTTGGTCACCACCCTGCTGTGTTTGATGACTCTCTTCATCGGTCTCGCCACGACCGCATACAGCTCTGGTATTGGCAGCATGACACAGCACTTCGGCGTCGGCGAGTTGACCGGACAATGGGGTCTCTTCACATTCAACTTCGCCTGCGCTCTCGCGCCCCTATTCCTGGCTCCCTTCTGCGAGATGGTCGGTCGTAAGATCGTCTATGTCGGCGGTTTCCTCTGCTTCTCCCTCCTGTTCATCGGTCTCTCCCTCGCCAAGAGCGTCAACACCATGATCGGCCTGCGTGTCCTCCTCGGTCTCTTCGGTTGCATCGGCACCATCCTCGTCGGCGGCACCTTCGACGACCTGTACGAGCCCCAGCACCGCGGCCAGCCCATGTCTGCTTTCTCCTGGATCGCCATTCTCGGCACCGTCTCCGCCCCCATCTACGCCGGTTTCGTCGACATGACCATTGGCTGGCGCTGGGTCGAGGGCGTGCAGGGAATCGCCAACGTCCCCCTCCTCATCGCCATCATCGTCCTCTTCACCGAGACCCGCGGTGGCGTCGCGCTGCACAAGCGCGCCAAGGCTGTCCGCCAGGCGACCGGCGACGAGCGCTACGTCGCCGCCGAAGACATCACCACGCCCAGCGTCAAGATCCTCCTGAAGAACTCCTGCGTCAAGTCCATCCAGATGCTCATCACCGAGCCCGTCGTCTTCGCCTTCGGCCTGTGGATCGGCTTCACCTGGTTCGTGACCTTCATGTTCCTGTCCGTCATCCCCATCACCTTCCAGGAGAAGCGCGGGTGGAACGAGGGCGTCGGCGGCCTGCCCTACATCTCGCTCGCCATCGGCTGCACCCTCGGCTGGATCGCCAACCAGTGGCAGATGAAGAAGTACAACCGCATCGTGGCCGACGAGACGCGCAACGTCACGCCCGAGGACCGCCTGTACGGCGCCATGTACGGCGCCGTCTGGCTGCCCATCGGCCTCTTCATCTACTCCTTCACGCAGTACGGCTACGTGCACTGGATCGCACCCACCATCGCTCTCGCGCCCATTTCTTTCGGCATCTACTTCGTCTTCGAGTCGACCTACTCCTACACCGCCGACTGCTACGGCACGTCGGCCTCCTCCGCCATCGCGGGCCAGGGTTTCCTGCGTAACACCCTCGGTGCCGTTTCGCCCCTGTTCGCCTCGCAGTTCTTCCACAACGTCGGCAGCCAGTATGCCGGTCTCATCCTGTCCATCGCCGCCACTGTGCTTTGCATGATCCCCTTCGTCGCGTACAAGTGGGGTCCTGCCCTGCGTGCGAGGTCGAAGCGTGCGCTTGTTTACTAGATGAGTTTCGTCTTTGTATGGAGAAGACGATTTGCATGAAAGAGGTGTTGGATTTGGCATTTTGTTTATCTTTGGGGTTGTACGAATAGCATCTTGGATTTTTAGTACTGCATAGCAAAAAGTTTCACGTCTGGTCGCTCCTTTTGCGCGGCCGGGGCATTCTAATGACAACGAATGTTGAATCCCTCACTACCTTCTACTTGACTTTCGTGTTCAAAACAATGTGTCCCTTCTTGAGCTCGTGAGAATGATCACGCTCGATAGTAAGTCCGCCACATCCGATCAACCTGTTCTCCTTATCTTGTCAAATCCTTGTCTCATCCTCAAATATTAGCGTATATAAACAGCAGCATCTACAATGGTATCATTGAAAGCATTGGTGGTTTAGTGGTAAAATTAGCCGTTGCCATTCTTGAAATCCTCTTCCATACATGATATCGGCTAGCCCCGGGTTCGATTCCCGGCCGATGCAATCACCGTTCCTCTCACCTCGTTCAGGTGGGTATGTCTTTTGCTTTTTGACGTGCGGCATGGGAAGGGAGTTGAGGTGCACCTCTTCGGAAGCTTGGTGATGACAGGGGTCCGTCATTCTGGATATCGACGATGAGGGAGGAAGGGATATCGATGGCTCGGTTGGACGTCTGCCGTTGTGTATGAGTGATTGCGGTCACGGAGTCGAATAGCGGGCTGATAAGTCGTTTAGTCCCTGCACACAGGTGTTCAGACGTGGATCATGGTAGGTCGTTCGGTCATCGACTTTGACTGGCCTTGTCAGCGCTTAGAAGAGCAGAACGATCACGGTTCCCGCGACTGGCAGACTACCGAGGGAGCCGTAACGATAGGGAAATAGAATTGAGAGGAAAACGAGGGGAAAGTGCTCGAACGAGAGTGCGTCAACGGGGTAATAGGGATTTTGAAGAAAACGCCCAACTTGCAAAGCAGAGGCCACGACACTGAGCCATGAGAATGAGGAAACTAGCAAGAGGAGAGGATATTGTGGAAGCGTCGCAAAGGGGAGGATTGGGAAAGATGATACTTAGACCGGTAGTTTGAGAACAGGGAGCACATTCCGGAGAGATGATGTTTTAAATCCGAGAGTGAAATGTTGAGGTCTTGAGAAACAATGAATACAAAAGGAGAAAAAGGACGAGGACGTGTTTTCGCTGCCTTGCCTCGACTTCGGTCGAAGAGAAAGTCCGCGAGCAATCTGTTGAAAGCTCGACAACTACTACGGCGAGGAGCTAGCTTCCTTCTTCACCTTTCGGTTTGAGATATAGCGGCGCCGAGGTTCTAGACTCACCTTCTTTTGCGAAAGGCGCTGTGAGGAGTGAAGACGCACCGGCGCATACAATCGAAACCCTGAAGCGTCTAGACGGAGGGGGTGGGACAGGATGTTGCAACATAGTTGCCGAATGACAACAAACAAGATCAAACTCGCTCCGATTCAACAACACCGTCCCCACCTGCGTCCCATCAAACCAGCCGGCATCGACAAACACCACGACCGACATCGGCATCTCGCAACGGCAAAGGGCTAGAGACTCGACCGTTCCCCGTCTCCCCGTACAAAGTACCCCAGAAACATGCACATCCAAGGGACCAGCAGGCAGGCAGGCAGGGCGAAGGAATGCGATGCTGACCGGCGCCCGAGCACACAACAACGCGCGCGGCAAACCGCATTGTTACATACCCGATACGTAATTTAACCATCGAGGTGCTGGGGAAGGGAGGAAGGGAAGATGTGCGGATATGCAGTACCTCGTTAACCCGTACTTTTCGACAGCAGGGAGAAGGCAGAATAGCCGGTCCGTTTTGCCGGAAGGTACACAGGGCATGGTATCGTTGGTGGTTTGTTGGAAGAGCTGAAAGCGGTGGAGTCGGAAGGGGGGAGGCTGGAAGGCAGGCTGCGATGAGGGTTACTTGCGTTACGAACTACCGAAAGCCGGCATTGCACGACAGGACGAGGAAGCACTCACTGGGGGGCGAGTCTTTTTGGGAAAAGCTTACAAGCAGGACGCCGTAGGGGTATGTCTTGCGAGGTCGGTTGGTGGCTGCCGTATGCGCTGTAGCTGCGGGCATGGGGAAGGAGAGAGGGCAAGACGTTATCAGTAGGAGCAGGGCACGATACCGTGCTGCTAACCGTGCGTAACCAGTAATTCATGTAACTCTCTCTCTATCTCGTCCCCAGGAGTGGAGAGTGGAGGTCTGGGGGGAGGTGGCACAGCGGGGTCGACGAGGGTCTGCAGACGGGGAGCAAATGGGCCTCGCGGAACGGCCGGGCCAAAGCATCGAGGGATTCAGGGCAAGCATGGGAGTGATATCCAGTTCCCAGAGGATTGGCGTGTAAGAGGCCTTGTGGCGCGAGGGCGATAAACCCTCACTGCCCCCGATCCTATGTGCGGAGAAAACCGGGGGGATGTCTTTGTGTTTCGCGGGAGAGGGCTCTACCGGGTTGGATGCCTGGACGTAACATCAAAGACTTTCAAATTCGTAGTTTGTTTTCTTCTTTTCCTGGCCGAGCGGACGCATGGTCGGTCGGCACATGGATGATCAATATGTGTCTCTCGGCAGTCGAATGGATTGGCGAGATTCACATGTCGAAAAGCGCGCGCGTATTGGTGTGGTGAGTGCCGGGTTTGGCTGGAGCCTGGGAAGCGAAAAGCGATTCCCCCTCGGCAGGGCACATGTGTCGTACAGGTACTTGCTGGTATGGGAAGTTCCAGGTTCAGGGGACGAGATAGATTGAACAGTAAGCAAATCGTGAGATCGAATTGTGATGTGGTGCGAATTACACATTAGCTGAATCGACCCTGGAGGTGTTGCTGAAATCGATCCGTGTGTTGGTTTCTTTTTGCCGCTGAGACGTGGCTGGATATAGAGGGAATTGGTGAGAGGAAAATCAGCTCAAAAACACTTCGTCGGTAGCGATATGCGTGCGATGTTTTTTGCTGAAACTGGCTTGCAGCTGAGGATAATACGCGCAGATTCTAGATCCTAAGAAGCGGGGCCTCAATTGCTGAGGTGACTGTTACGGTGCCGGCTTGTCGTCTGCAACCATCTAGGTATCGAGCGAGGCTGAGGTTTGCAGATGTGAATCCGATGCAATGTGATGTATCATAGAGTCATTTCCTCCCTTATCGAAAAGTACCCTTGTCGTGAAGTTCCCATGTCCGACCACATCGGCGCCAATGCCTACGAGGCAAAGGAATTGGTGAGACATCTTCACATGCTTTTCGACGGAAAGTCAGCAAGGATATTCGGCAGCTACCCATAGCTCGAATGGCGCAACAATGGGCGTGGCTTGCATGAGCAGTGCGCATCGCAGCATGGACCCGTTGGGTGTTGTTGAGCTCGGGGATTAGGTGGCGTCTGTCAAGGCGTACAAAACGCACATCGCCCACATGCCGACGCGGTACTCGCAGCGCAGATCAATTGAAAATGGCAGGTGTTTGGATTACCATACACTCATTTACCATGCCATTGGACTAGGGACGAGGATATGATATCGATGTCGACCAGAGCGGAGTGCTCGAGCGCACATAAATGTGCGCACGCCAATGCGGAAGGTGAACCTGTGGTCTGTGGATAAGGACGCACGTTATCTCCTAGCTCAGTAGTCAGGATGCCACGGACGCCTCGTTAGGAATATTTTACGTTGCGTGCATGTAGCAAGAGACGTACCCAGAGCCGCACCAATGATGCATCGCCGCTCGCTCGCTCAGCGCGTGGGCATGAAGGCTGCTGCGCTGGCGGTTGGAAGCGAGAGTTAAGAAGGTAGCGCTCGCCGCCTCCAAGCGTGCGGTGCTTTAGTCAACTTGTAGCTAGACGCCACTCGACACCCGCCGCGCCACGGTGGATCGGATGCTTCCGAATATATGATTACTCCGAGCGTTTTCGTGTGAGAATAGGGTGTCCCTCGCCCTCGACTTCGATATACTACTGTGATGTGTTGACGCTACTGCCTACTTGTCTGGTGGAGAATGGGGAGTGGGGAATTTGATGGAGACCCAGGGTTGGCAGACTGTCAGCCTTGAACCGTTCGCAAGGAAACAAATGACAGTAGTTGGTCAAGACAGGGACCTGGACCTCTCTCACCAGTTGAGAGAGGAGCTGGCATGGCATGGGTCAGGATAAGCAGTGTGGAGAAGGGGAATGCGTTTGGACAGATAGCGCGACATGGGCGCATATGAGGAGGACGATGTCGCGATTTGCTGATTGAGATTACCTGCATGACGATTGTCTGAGGCAGACGTGCGTGCAGACTTCACACTCGCTTTTCGCTGCTGGTCTGTGAACACAGACACGCAGAAAGAGAAACAGAACAGGCGCAGAAAGCTGGATGGAAGCTGAGTAGCTTCTTCGTCGCATAGGCACGCATGGTGATCAGGCTGTTTTGTGTTTGTGCCCATACTTCCAAAAGCGGCTCGCTGGGGG
>MSJI02000294.1:0-40821 GCA_001931905.2 Cladosporium sp. IMV 00045 | reverse complement strand
TACGCGCGTACGAGCGGTATTATTAGCCTTACGCTAATTATCGGCATTTTTTTCTTTAGCCGTTATATTAGCGCGGCGCTAGCGGTCTCGAGCGGTATTTACATTATCGGAAAGTAAGGTTTTACGCGCTTTTTAAGGGCCTACCTTACTCTCGAAGCGATCGTCGTCTATTATTAAAAGAAGCGCTAAAACTATATAATATTAAAAGTCCGGAGGCGAAGAAGCAGAGCGATATTAACGTTATTTCTAAAGGGGTTATACGTAGCGAAAATTAAAGTAGTTAGGTATAGTATTTAAGTATTTACTTATAAAGGCGTACGGACTATTCCGGTTCCTATTATTATATAAATAATAGAACTACGACTTACTTACTACCTCCTCTTTACCGATATCTTTTACTCGGCCGACTTTACTCTCGCTTACCCGCGACTATCCTCCTATACTCCTCGATTACCGCTTTATACTAAATATTATCGTTTACTACTATCTTTAAGAACCGCCTCGAAATTACTCGCTATCGTAGTCTCGAGTAAGTAAGAATAGCCTATAGTAAGTAGACTACTAGGTAGATTAGGCTCGCTAATAGTAGGCGTAGGAACGGTTAAGGTAGTTAAGCGGTAAAAGCGCCGAGAAAGACTATTAAGAGTAGTAAAAATATAAAGGCGGTAAAGGCTTAGTAGATATAGGGCTAGGGGGGGTATCGCCGTAGGTAGAAGCTAGGAAGTAAGTAAAACCGTAGCCGGTAAAGCGTAGCCGGTACTCGCTAACGATTAATCTAGCTATCGCTCTCCGTAAGATCCGTCGCTACTAGAAGACGACCGATCTCTTTATCCCTAAGACCTCGTTCGCGCGCCTATACCGTGAAGTTACGTAGGACGTAAGCGTCTTAGGTTAAGATTTACGCTTTACTACGACTACGTTAGGTGCGATCTAGGAGGTAGCCGAGGCGTTTCTAGTCTCCTAATTTAAAAGTAAGTAAAATAATTAACGATTTATATAGCGATTAATACTAATCTAGATTTCTTAGTAGTGAACCTAGCTACTATCTACGTAAAGCGCGTAACTATTATATAGAAGGATTTCTAATTAATTAATAGGCTACGTAAGAGTATAACTAGGTAGCGAATCGGTATAATAATAGAGTAAAAATAGGTTGTTATTATGTATTATAGGCGATAATTAAACGATTAATTAAGTGATAACTATATTAAATAAAGTTTAGATTTTAGCACTTTAGTATTTTTCATATTTTTGGCACTTTTGTAGGTATGGCCGACCGTCCTTTGGGGCATCTGTCAAAGGGATCGAGAGTCAATCTTCTTGCCCCTCGGCGCGCCTTAAACCTCCTAGCTCTCTTGCCGTGTCTGAAGCTACGTGCACACGCAACATCAGAGTCGAGACCGCAAATGCACAATGCAGGCGTGCGGTTGTTTCGAAGCGCGAGGGACATGACGTCTTGGTGGTGTGTTACATCATACCTGCTATCTCTTGTCACCAGAACTTGAAAATGTCTGTATACATTTCTGCTTGTACCTCGCAAGCTCGTGCAACAGAGTTTCGACAGAGATACGAGCATGACTCCCCGTATCACGAGGGGCACATCTCAGGCAGATCAATAGCGTACGGGGGCCGACCGCAGCAGTAGTAGTGCACGACCGAACAAGAAGAAAAAAACAAAGAAGCGATACATCGCTATCTTGCCGATGTTGGCAAACTTGGAACATCGCTGACGTTCGGCCTCGATTCCTCCGCCAAACGTCGATGTGGAAGCAGCAAAGCACTCGCTACACACAGCCATCGCTCCAAATTAACCTCACTAGTCGATAAAAACAATCCATCTTTTTCGTTCCATTTTGCTTGGAAGACGCGCTTGTCGGATTCTCAACCCTTGCCTGCCCTGATCCGCGGCGCCGACCGGGCGGACTTGAAGATCGTGTTAATTCTCACAAGCAATCGCCCAAACTGAATCTGTGCAATGCATTTCTTTATGCCTGGGATGCCTACCTGTCGCTACCGTATATGCCCCGGCCAGCTCCGCGATAGGGTCCATTGGCTCCAGGTACTGTCAAATGTGAAGGGCTATCTTTCTTCTACGCCGCCGGAGTCCACGACGTAGTTGTGCTCGCACGAGGCAGAAGGATGCTCTGTCTCCCAGTCGCTCGGGTTCGCTATCTCTCAACCGGTTCATGCCGAGAGTGCGGTGTACCGTGAGCCGGTGTGTGCGGTGTGGATGTCAGGTAATTCTGGCATCATATTGAAGAAAGAGAAATGCTTGTGGGATTCGGGCTGCTAGGGTTTGCTCTCTTCGCGGAAGGGTCCGGATCGTGCGGTCCGTTTTGGGGGTTTGTGTTCTCACAATCCGCGGAGAGCCTCATATCATCTGTTGTACGGGCTTTGGGGTAAGCAAATTGTTAAAGTACCAAGCGAGGCACTCATCATGTAACTCTGGTATTGAGCCCCGAAGCTGCACGCGTTGAGTCAAGAGTATAGCTCGATCGCAACCAACGCCATAGATATACCTTTATTCATACAGAAAACAGTCTAGTCTATCCTATAAATGCCGCTAATATGTTTGCACAATCCTGCTGAATCTCTCAACACTTCAGTTCGCAGCGCCCTCGCCAGCGTTGTCGTCCTCCTCATCCTCATCTTCGTCGTCCATATCCTCCACCTCGAAAGCACCGGCGAAATCAAATCTATCACCCTTCGCCTTGCCCGAGACATACTTAACAAACTTCAGTACACCTCTGTCCCTCAGCACGAGACTGAGCGTGTTCCAGCTAGCAGGGTTAGAGAACAGAATGCCATCATCCTCCTCATCCTGCGCCGCCTTGTAAATAGCCGGATCGGCTTTAGCGCGCGCCTTCTTCGCTGAGCGCCTGTCGCCGGCGCCTGTGGCAGATTGCATTTTGGCGGGGATTTCGACGCCGTGGTCGGAGCCCGCGTCGTCTTCGTCGTCTTCGTCGTCCTCATCGTCGTCACCGGCCATGTAGAGCTCGTAGCCGCCGACGTTGTCTTCTTCCTCTTCGGCTTCGGGCTGAGGTTCGGGTTTGGGCTCGGGGTCCTCGGCTTTGCCTTTGCCCTTGTCTTTGGGTGCTTCGCCGTTGGTCTCGGCGTTTTCGTCGTCTCCCTCCTCGTCCTGCTCTTCTTCTTCGTCGCCACCTTCGGGCTCGTCGGCGCCCCAGCCTGGTGTGGGAGTGATGTTAAGACAGTATTCCAGCTGCGGCTGCTCGCCGCGGTAGCCTTGGGCGAGCTGGTAGTCCAGACTGCGTCTGAATCTGCGGGCGAGAGCGGCACAGCGTTTGAGGGAGAGGCCGGTGGTCACGGAAAGCCATTTGCGGAAAGCCAGACTGGGGAGGAAGTTGTACAAAATGTCGCCGTGAGGATCGTCTTCGCTTCCCACAGGAGGTGGGCGAGCGGAAGTCGAAGAGGCGAGATACTGGTATCGGTGCTTGTGGGGTGGACGCGAAGTTTCGAACTCGCGCTTGAAGGCAGCCGATTCGAGCTGCTTTTGCAGTCTAGGCGCGAGCTTCTTGTTGAGAAAGTTGGCCATCTGCGCAGTGGATTCTTCGGTGAACATCTCGTTCAGTTCTTCCACGGTGTCGGGCGTCAGGTAGTTGGGAGTCATGTAGTTGAGGAGGAATTGCAGATCTTCCTCGGTAAGCTCTGCCTCTTCTTCATCGTCACCGCCTTCCTTTGAGGCAGGCTGCTTGCTGCCAACTTCAGGGTCGATCCATTGAGGCTTGGGGTCGTCGAACTGGTCGCCCTTGCCTTGGAGTTGCTGCAGAGAGCTCTTCTCGGCAAGCTTTTCTTCCAGACCGGGTTCGAATCCATCCTCGCCTTCTTGGGGAATGTGGAACCAGCCACTAATGGCCATGCGGACACGGCCACCGTCATCTTCTTCCACGCCCTCAGCACGGTGGTACACTTCCTCGACATCGTGGAAGCTCTCGCCGGGCTGAACGGCAAAGAATGAAAGTTGGTTCCATGCCGGAGGAATGACCTTGCTGAACTCGGCTCGAGGAACTTTGTACATCTTGCCATCCTCACCCTTCTCGTTGTCAGTAGGGTAGAGGCGCAGTGCGCCACCCCACTCCGCCTTCCAGGGCTTGTCGGGGTCGGTGAGGTAGAGAATGTAGCTGACACGCCTGCTTCCAATCACATCGTCGTGGCACAGAAGATGGCAACCAGGAACGTAGACGTTGACAGCCATGTCGGTCTTTTTGCCAGACAGAGGGCCGGATCCAGCGACCGTGGAGATCCATTGGCGGAACTCCTGACCATAGAGAGCATCACGCAGCTTCAACAGGCTAGGCAGCTTTTCCAAAGCAGATTCCGGCAGTCCAGAAAGGTTGGCCAAGTCTCCAGACTGGTGAATCTTGTAAATATCGGTCTCCTTGGGCGTGAAGTGAATGTTGTCTATGATCTCACTTCGGACAGAGCGGAGTAGGTCGTCATTCATCAAGCCATGCACGACGGCATGCTTGTAAGGTGCAGAGGCGGCATATTCATCGGTGTAGCCTTTGAGAGTTTCTCCAGCGAAGAGGTTGTCGCCGAACTGTGCTTCGACAGTGTTTGTCTCGGTGGCCTGCTTCTTGCCGTTGGAGGCCGGTTCAGGCTGGGTCTCAGCCTTGCGCTTCATGATGAGAGTGACTAGAGAATGCTAGGAAGATCTATTGGACGAGGTACTGGTCTCACCAAACTATTTGAAAACATGAAGTCGCGCTTCAAAACTTCTCCCAGGGCGCGCTTGTGGGCCAATCAGATCACTCATACATCGACTGTTTCGCAGACCGCCGAACAGCCAGCAAAAGGCTTGGAATCGAGCAGACCAGGTGCCAGGGTCTATCAACGACGATCTTGAAATAGGCTAAGAAACGCCCTCACGCGCCCTGACGTATGAGAGCGAGTGTTGGCGGCAAAAGACTCTGGCCATGAAACTCAGAGAGGTGACGACAGTGGCAGAATCGAACCTTGTCTCCTATATTTTGTTATCTTTGCACTCACATGTCTCAGTATAAATAAGAGCGCCTGTTGTGAAACATGTCGGCGCTTGGAGTTCGCGTCTTACAGTGTATAAAGAAATAGAGAAATCTGCAGGTACGCCTTGCCTTTCCTGTTGTCACATTCCTTTGCATTCGCCTGCAGTCACAAGACCTCTGCAATTGTCGCTGCTTTCTATTGTTTCCTTTTTGTCAACTTCAAAAGACTCATTCATCGATCTCAAGATCGCAATTATTGTGCTGGACCACAATAGCTCGGACTAATATTTAATCAGTGACAAGATTCCTCCTCACACACAAACATCCCTTGCTTGCGACACACAAAACTCTCCACCAGCAACTACGACTCTTCATTCAAACAGTTGAATCCAACACTTCCAACAACATGGGCGCTCTCGATTTCGTAGGCGACCGATCCAGCAGTGGCGGCGTCTTCGGTGCTCTGATCAGGCTCGTCCTTCGATTCATGCAATTTGTGCTTGCCATCACTGTCGCCGGTCTGTACGGCGTGGATCTCCACCGGGCACGACAGGTGGACGCATACACCGACGGCAAATGGGTCTACGCTGAGGTCGTTGCTGGTCTCTCAGCCGTCACTGTCATCCTTTACGCCCTTCCCTTCTTCAAGTCCTACTGGGCGTTCTTCTGGGATTGGGTTCTCTTGTAAGTGTCCACCTCTGCTTGCGTGAGGGGCTTCCCTCGCTGACTAGATAACAACAGCATCCTCTGGATTGCACTCTTCGGTGTCTTCGGCAAGATCTTCATCCCTGCCAAAAACACTCCCAAGCAGGATGGCATTATCCGCATGAAGCGCGCCGTCTGGATCGACCTCGTCAATGCGCTGCTCTGGTTCATCACTGCCATTTACGCGACCGCCATCTTCCTGCGCGCACGCAAAGGTAGAACCACGCACACCGGCCGTGCGACAGTTTAGGAGAAGAGTGATTTGGCGGCTGTGGGCGCGAGGGAGGGAATGAAATCCGTTGTTAGAGGTGCCAATTGGGCGTGGACAGCCCTGGGGAGAGGACAGGAGGTCGGCAGGACTTTTATTGGAACGATATGACCGTGATGGGGAAGATGTTTATCAATGCTTTGATGCGATCCGATACCCTTTCTTGTTGCTCTGTAGCGTTAGTTATTGAATGATGGGAGATGGGCTGCTTTTGTCGAGCGGCTCATTCAAACCAGCAACACGAATTTACTTCGACCATTGCCCGTCGCGAGATTCAGTAATATGATTGAGGAGTGCCATAATAAGCCACAAAAAATTGGTCATGTGCTCTACTTGAAACGAAATCCAAAAACATCAACGGCGATCGCCACTCCTTCTCTCGCGCCCTGGTTCTGGCTCTCCGCCGCTCCGCCAAGCGCTGTCGCGCGTGAGCTCTCAAGAGACCTGAGACCGAGCAACCTCACCTCCAAGTCAAGATCACTTCACCACCCATACTGCTCCTACGTTAGACCCTATATTGTTCTCCTCTTCCCATTCACTCATTCGCCAGCCGCTGTTGACCAGGCCATGCTCGCACTATAAGCGTCTCTTCAGACCCGCAATGACAGGGCGCCCTCCCACCTTCAAAGCCCGACATGTTCCTCCAAAATCTCGTTCAGAAGGCTCAGCAGTTCATTGACCCGTCGGTCCTGCCTGGCCCTCTGGGAAACTCGTCTGCGAACCGTCCATCGAAAGGCCAGCTCTTCAGACACCAATTTCGCCTACCCGAGTCGCAGAACCCGCTGCACGAGATCACAGCTGAGCTTACGCTTCCCAAGTCGAAGAGTCCGACAAACAAGAGCCCAGGAAAGCAAGGGAGCTGGGACAAGAATAATTGGGACCGTGAGAGAGGCACGCATTATGTCGGCCAGTTGCATTTGAGCGAGCAGTTTTTGTGCTTCTCGACGGTGAACACATCATTCGTGAGCACGGCGAGCACCAGCGCGAGCTCAGCTTTCACCGGACGTACTCATGGCACCGGACCTGCCGGAAATGGCTTCACTCTCCCTCTATGCGCCGTGAGAAGGGTGGAGCGGCTGCACACTCAAAGCTACATGTTTGCTCTCGCAATCACCACATGGAACGGATTTGAACCCGGCAGCGAAACGAAATCCGGAGCTCCTGCACCTCCAAAATTGACGATCCAACTCGAAGGCAGCAGACAACAATGCGAGCGATTTTGCGACGGCCTCAAGAAAGGCCTCCGACAAGGTGTCAAGGAGGTGGAAAACATGCGAACCGTAGCGCAGGACTGCTACTCTGAATACTTTCTCTTCAACGAATTCGACCAGGCGCCTGCGGCGGAGAAGTCGGATGGCACTCCCCGAACACCGCCTGATACGGGTTTGGGAAGTTTATTCAAATATCCTGGCAACGCGAGGAAGTTGCGCGACAGGAGCAAAATGAGGCTCTGGCACGAGTATCTCAAGGAAAATGGACGCAACACGACGCTTGTGCGACAACCGGACTTTCACAGATTGATCAGGGTCGGTCTGCCTAACCTACTTAGAGGCGAGATCTGGGAGCTCACTTCAGGCGCATTTTATCTTCGCCTGCAAAAGCCCAAATTGTATCAAGAGACCCTCGTCAAGCATGAAGGCCAGCATTCTCTGGCTATCGATGAGATCGAGAAAGATCTCAACCGCTCATTACCCGAATACGCAGGCTTCCAGAGTGAAGAAGGCATTGGGCGTCTAAGGCGTGTCCTTACCGCATACAGTTGGACGAACACTGAAGTCGGCTACTGCCAGGCGATGAATATCGTGGTAGCCGCTCTCTTGATGTAAGCACATTCGTTTCCCCTTGTAGTGATTCATGTGAACTTGAGCTAAGTATTTTCCTAGCTATCTTTCCGAAGATCAAGCTTTCTATGTTCTTTCGATCCTCTGCGATCGCCTGCTACCGGGCTACTATAGCACGACCATGTACGGCACACTTCTCGACCAGCGTGTCTTTGAGTCGCTCGTTGAAAAGACCATGCCCATTATCTGGGACCACCTCGTTAAGAACGACGTGCAGCTTTCTGTGGTCTCGCTCCCATGGTTCCTGTCGTTGTACATCAACAGCATGCCTCTCATCTTTGCATTCCGTGTCCTGGACGTGTTCTTCCTTGAGGGACCTCGCGTACTTTTCCAGGTCGGCCTCGCAATCCTACGGATCAACGGCGAAGAGCTTCTGGATGCCACTGACGACGGCACTTTTATTTCCGTCCTCAAGTCATACTTTGCTCGCCTGGGCGAAAGCGCGCATCCGAAGTCAGAGAATCCCAAGTATCGCGCCATCACCAATTTCCAAGCTCTCATGGTAGTAGCATTCAAGGAGTTCGACGGGATCACTCAGCACACAATCTCTGCGGAGCGCAGCAAGCACAAGACCCAAGTCTTGGACAACATCGAGTCCTTTGCCAAGAGAACATCGATTCGCAACCTCGGCGCAGAGAGCAAGAAACTCAGCACGAATGACTTGGGCTTCTTGTACGATCGTTTCTATGCCGTGCTGTACGAGCGACAGCAGCGCGCTCAAGTTCTGCAGGCGGAACAGGAGAGGCGTCAAAAGGCTGCGCGCAGCAAAGCCACTGAAGTTGTCACAGGCATTTCTGGGAATGCCCCCGAGATGGGAAGAGTCGGTTTGGGTCCAAGCCCAACACAAATGGATTATGATGCCTTCCGAGAATTCTTGGCTGGTATTGCCAAATGGGCTGTTACGGACTCTCCCACGGCGCAATCACCAGCGAAAGACGACAAGACAAATGGCTACTTTGGTGGCACTACACGCACCAGACCTATGTCGCCTTGGGGGGCCGGTCCCGAGCCAGCGGAGCATGAGTTCATGCAACGGCTGTTTGCCCGCTGGGATGTTGAAGAAGCTGGCGCTTTGAGCTTGCAGAATGTTGTTAGCGGGCTGGCACCTATCAAGGGCGACCGAGATATCATGTCTTCTATCTCGTATTTCTTTGAGCTCTACGATGATGACAACGATGGCAAGGTTGATCGCGAGGGCATTCTAAGAATTTCCGAAGCTCTACTGTTCTTGTCACGGCGAGGCCTGAGCTCGCCCGCTTCATCCTCAACAGAAGTCGAACTCGGTCCTGATGGGCATCCGAGAAACAAGGACGAGCAATTTCTGGGCGCTGTGTCGGCTTTCATAAGGAGATGCTTTGAGTACGCCGATCCGGATCATCCATCTAGACAAGAAGAAAAGGACACAGCAGAGAATTTGGACAAATTCGCTCTTGGCGATGATGACGAAGACGCAGGCGATGACCTGATGGATCTGAAAGACGAGGACACCGTGAAATCCGAAAAGAGCGATGACCCGCTTGCAGATGAGACACAGGCAGAGGTGACTTCACCTTCTGCAGCTGATGACAGCATGCTTGCGAGGCCGTCTAACCTCACCTTTGGTCAGACCAAGAAGCCTGAAGCTGCGGCCGCCAATGCTGCCCTCGACCCCTCAAGTCCGGTGCATATCACCCTACCGACTTTCCGCATGCTCGTTCTTGCAGACGAGACTCTCGAATACTTCTTCGACTCTGCTTTCGCCAACTCCTTCCACCTTGCCGATGCTCCCCTGCCTTCATCAACAGTCACGTCTACATCGCTGCTCGGCCAGCACCAGCAGTCTATGCTTGCAGCCAGTGCTTCAAAAGAAACCATGCCAGCTCTCAGCCCAGGCGGCGCAGGTGCAGGCGTCGTGCCACCCGGCAAAGGCCTCCGTGGTATGCTCGATAATATCGTCACGGACGGCATGCGCGTGGCGACCGAGGTTCGCAGACGCATGGACGAGGCACAGAAGGAGATCGACAAAGGTGCCAGCACACGCGGCACAGAAGATGATGATGACGATGACGACGAGGAAGAAGGCGGCCGCGACCTCCTTGAGGGTGCTGAAGCTGATGCCGGCAGCGCTGGGAGGAAGGAAAGTGGCGCTGGAGACCGCGGCGAGAGTCTGCTCGACTCGCCCATGCGGGAACCGAAGGGGAAGGGCAAAGAGAAGGAGAAGGAACTGTCTCTACCGCCAACGCCTAGTGAGGTGGATGTGAGTAAAGATACGATGTTCGAACGATAGATGATGGGTGCATTGTGGTCTGCTGCAGTCTTGCGGTAGATTCTACGTGGTCGGGCTTACGAATTATTATAGGTTGTCGCCTCGTACGCAGGCGTTTAGACTACGACTTTAATCGATGTTTACAAACCAATCTCTCATCAACACCTCGTCTTCAGAAGCATCACTCGATCTTGTGTCACATGCTTTTTTGCATCTTCTCTCTTCCGCTCCTTCCTAATCGAGTCTTGACATCGAGTCTTGACATGCAATCTTTCTTGTCATGCGTGAGCGGCATCTTCACATGTAACGCAAATCCTTGGAAATGTCACATGCACATGAACATGAAACACGACAGCGACATGTGAAGTGAGGTGTCTCCTCAAGGCTATATCTGGCACTGGCACTCCTCGGCTCTGTAAAACTTGATCAACGACTTGCGCTTCAACGCCTCCTCTACCCTGCTCTCAGTCTTACATACAGAACATCGCCAGACTACTGACATCGCTCGCAACTCAGCAGCCACCTCAACCTCCAAGATGTGCATCTACACCATCTTCCAATATCTCTGCCTGTGCCAGAAAATCAAAATCGCCCTCGCCTGCAAAAAGGTCGCCTTGGACGATGACGGCAGCCTCGTCTGCCCCGACGACCCATACCCGATGCTACTCGACGGCGTCCAAAGAATTTACGGCGAACGCACTTACGGCGTCGGCATCTGCTCGAGCATCCACTGCACTTGGAATTACTCCATCCTCCCGCGTGGAGACTTCGGCGAAGGCAAACTCTTCAACGGCTCCCTGAGCTTCGAAGACGACACTCCCATCGACGACACCTGCGAGGGCCGCGATGATCGCGCAGATGCTTGGTACCGCATTCTGACCACCGACCAGCAGTTCGAGCACCTTGGCAGGAAATATCCGACTCCGCTGCACGAACGTAGCCCTGCCGGCCATTTTCTGTTCAATTTCCCGGACAGCCCTGTCTTGCAGCCAATGGACAGCATCCAGTGGCATGAGTTGAACCCCCTCTACCTCTCCCCAGCAATGCTGCAATGGTGCGTTTATTCTCGTGTGTTCCCCGCCTCTCTCGTCGGTGATGTCAAGAGCGACGCTCTCTCTCCGTGCAAACCTCTCACAGGTCCCTTCAAGATCGACCGTCACCATGTCTGCCGGAAGAAGCGCGGCGTTTGTAAGGTTTGTGGTGAGAACGTGGGCGATGTTGCCCTCATGTAAATTCGATCTCCCTGAGTGGGATATCACCGCCGCGGTGCGGCCTTCACTACTCGCGGCAAGGCACTCGCTGGTGCCGAGGAGAGCTGGGACATCTCCATCGATGCCGCTGAGGATGCATCGTCGAGCGAGAAGGGCGCACCCTAATCAGGGACTACACAGACTCCTTGATACCTCAGAGCCACAATCAATGGAACAGCGAGTCTGACAGTATGAAAATAATGTTTTACTCCCACGGAGAAGAATCACCATGCATGTCTGTAACGTTCGATATTCATCAATACTCATACACCATGAAACCCCACCCCTGTACAAAAGTATACAACCCCTACACCTCCGCCTCATCGCCCGCAACCTCCTCATACCCACCGCGATACCGCATGCCGCCTCTAGGCACCTCATACATACTAGTATAATCCACCCTCTGACCCCCAAGCAACGCAGACCCACTCTCCTTACGCCCAAAAACCGGCCCATCGCCCCAGAAATCCTGACAATTGCGGAAAATGCCCCGTGTGAAAGGATTGCCTCGCTTGCGCTGCGTTTCCTTTTTCTTAGAGCCATTGTAGCCGTTGAAAGCGATGTTGAAGAAGACGTCGAGACCGAGCATTTTCTGCCAGGACGAGAGGCAGCCTTCCTTCTTCTTGTGCGCGTGAGGTGCCGCGGGGTCGGGTCCAGCGCCCGAAGAGTTGATTTGCGCGGAGTCACTGTTCAGTGCGCCGGTTGCTACAGCAGTCATCACGGGGCCCATGTCGGTGTTGCCGCGCATGCTTTCGTAGGTTGTCAGGGCGCGGGCGATTTGGACGAAGTGAACGAAGACGAGCATGAAGGTCCAGGTTAGTTGGACGCTGCCCCACGCGTTGGTCACGAGGGTGAGGGGGTCTTTGGTCCATTGGGCGCAGAGGTCGGGGCTGAGGATTTCGCAGTGGAGGTCGGTTTGTGCTGGTGCTGGGAGTTGCTCCAGGTCTGGAATTCGTTAGCTTCTAGTCCTGTCTTGGAATTATCACTTGAAGTGCAAAGCTTACATGCGAATGTGAGCCAGATCAAAAGCGCAATGCCAACGATGAGGCTGATGACGTATAGCAGGAAGTGCTTGTGGTTGTTGACACCGACACAAGTGTCCACCCATGGACAATGGCTGTGAGCTGTTAGCGGTGTCTGCTGAACGCGATTCGTCGCAGCATCTTCACTTACTGGTCCTGTCTGGCGACACAACGCCCACATCGCCTGCAATGCTTGCTTCGTAGAGGCTTCCGTATCATACAAGGCGTGCAGAAATGTTTTTCGTTGAAGCTGTTGTGCTCGAGCAAGTCGTCAATCGTCTTCTTCGTCTGCCCGCGGCTGCTGCTCTTGGGAATGTAGCCTGGGTCCGCGGTCATGGTCATGAAGTAGAAATATGCAGTCAGGCCGTAAAATGTCGCAAATGCAATGTTGAGAAAGAAGTTAGAGTACAGGGTAGCTGGTGGAGTCATTGTTAGCATTATCCAGGGAAGCCAATAGAAGGGTTTCCTTACTTGGGAGAATGGCGAATGCCCACCTGACGCCGACCCAGAATAAGGTAGCGGCGAAGATGCCTGCCAGGAAGGGCGTATGATGCATTGACTTCATGTCTGTCGGAGCCCAGCGAAACAGTTTTTGTACAAGGTGGTTGAGTGCGTAGCCCACGATCAGCACCAGAGGCACAGAAATCCACACAAGCATATATGCAAGCATATGCAGCTGCAAGCCTCCGAGAATGAAAGGCCAAAAAAAGAAGAGTCGGCTGTAGAACCACTTCTTGTCCTTGACCAAAGGAATTGGGAAAGCAATCGTGTTACCGGCGCCATCGTACCCAGATTCGAAGAGAGCCTTTCGCCACTGTCGTTCCGACTTCATTTTCGCGGCAGTCATTGAAGGAGAATCGCCCTCGGTCTCTCCAGGCTGAGGCTTGCTTCGAACGAATCGGTCACTACCATAATCGACGAGTTTCTGTATGCAAGGGTAGCTGCCCTTCACAAGTGCCCAGTGCAGTGCGGTAAAGCCCATGTCATCCTCGGCGCGTACGTCAGCACCCCATCGTAGCAAAAGGTCGACGCACGAAGGGAAGCCTTTGTAGGCTGCCCACATTAAGCTCGTGTGACCTTGAACATCGGGAACATCCACAGGTATATCCGGTTGGTGCAGGAGTAGGGTAAGCTGCATGACATTACCGTCAAGGACCGCTGAGTGAAGGAGGTTATAACCTTGATCGTCCTGAGTCAAAGGATCGGCTCCATGTGCCAGAAGTAGTTGGATCACTTGGAGATGGCACCTTTTGCTGGCCCAAAGTACAGGTGTAGCCTCAGCATCTCCTCCTTTCGCATTGACATCGGCTCCAGACTGAATGAGAAAGTGACACAGCGCGTGATGGCCATTAATAGCAGCCCACTATGACATGTATACATCAGTGTCCTATTCAGATCCGTGTACCAAATCCAAGTCCTACATACATGTAACGCGGTGATGCCCTGGTCATCAGTCGACCGCGCATTGTACCTCCCACTGTCGAACAGTTTCTGTATCCCACGCAATTCTCCCAGTCTCGCCAACTGCATCAAATCTTGCTCCACCGGCAATTGCGGCGGACTGGAGTCCAGATCGCTGAGTTCCACCCTGTCCAAGCCATCTTTGCCCGGAGAGTTGGTCGCGCTGTCGGATCGTCGGCGGTTCTCGTCAGGTGTCGCAGAAGGGTCGCGAGAAGCCATAATCGATGGCGAACGATTTGTCGTCGATAACAAAGGTCTAGCTGTCGCGATGATCCATGATAGTGAGTCGCGGGCGCAACGGATGCGCCTTATGTTGGCTCCTGCTGCTGCGCCAACATCCTTGGGAGTCTTCATGGGTGCCTGCCTCAGGCCGATAGGGCTGTGCTTGCCGATCTATCCGCCTTACGACGCCACGAGTCGACTTCACTTCGTCGACTTCAGCCTTGGCAATTCATTATCACCTACCTGGTTTGAGATCGTATGCGACTTCGAACTGCATAATGCTCAATCTCATCATATTGTGTATTCAATTTAAGCCAGTTGGGTCCCTGCGCACACTGAACTACAGTTTGAAGCAACCAAAGGGTTGGCAACATGCATGGATCTGCGAGTCCTTCGCATTTGGCTACGAACATCCGCGAACCAGTAGCCTGAGCGAATCTTCAATCTAGGGCAGTTGTCCTTGTTTACAATGTGATCAGTACCATGTGGAGCATGCGAACAAAGTTTTATGTATGTATCAAAATACCCTGGCCCATGTGAGCACGCCCTCGCGACCTCCCGAGCACCCTCCCTCGCACCCTTCCTCATGAAGTTAGACCACTGGAAGAAAAGGAAAGACTCCTCCACAGCATATGTAGCAGTCTCAGCAGTCGACTGCACGATTTGTGGACCAGTTCAACCTCCCAGAGCAGGCCTCCAGTTGCTCCGCCAAAGTCGAGCATCAAGCAACGCAAACCTGAGGAACCCAGCAGCTACTCATTCACGTGCAAACAAGGCAATTTTCAGAAAGGGAAAGTCAGCCGGATCGCTTCTCCCAACCTCTTTTCCCCGCTTCTTCTCCTTCTACTTAGGCATACAAACAAACGATCCTCCATAAAAATCCTACAATCGCCGGACCGGTGGGTCACAAGTCGACATGGGCTACTCACTGAGAGAACAGCTCGGCGCATTGAAGTCTGGCTTCGCTAGGTATGCAAGTAATCTTATCATTGGATGAAGGCTGACAAGTCGTCCCCGCTCATGCTCCACGACTCGGAACAGTTCTCAGACTGTACCATCGTCTGCGGTCCTTGCCAGTTCAAGGCCCACAAATTCCTCTTGAGCACTCACTCGGAATACTTCTCAAAAGCTTTCCAGATCGATACGTTCAAGGAGGGTGAAAGGGGCCAACTTGAGCTCAAAGCAACCCAGCCTGACTCCGAAGACAGCGTCGATGCATGCGATGATCCAGAGATTGTGGAGTGGATGATCCATTACTTCTACCACCTTGATTACCTCAACAGTCAGAGCCAAGAAGACCCTACAAGAGCACCAGAGACAGAAGTTCACCTCGTCGAACACGCCAAAACCTTTGCTATGGCCATCAAGTATCAGGTCCAAGGGCTGCGTAACCTGGCTGCAAGCAAGTTCGAGGCTTCAGTTGCCAAGGATTGGAAGCATGATGACTTCTCGCACGCTACTTATATCGTCTATACGTCCACGCCCGACGACGTCACCGACCTCCGCAAAATTGTTGCAACTGCTATCCACGACAACATCCGCCTTTTCCGTAAGAAGCCGGAAATCCAGTCACTTCTACGCAGCATCCCAGGTCTAGCTTACGACTTGCTAGAGCTTGAGCTCGCGTTATGAGACGACATCGACATTCCAGCTACGAGTCGCACAAGCGATTATTAAAGCGTCAAGCGCAAATGTTGCAAGGTGAGTTACGAAATCCATGAGGTCTACCTCCCAAGGGGCGCAAAATTAGTTCAACGTACAAGTGGTGAGAAATGGGGTGTTCCAGGCAGTGGCCAGAGTTCGAGGGTTGTAGGTCAAGAAAGGAAGGTCGATCTTCTGCAATCGAATGTCATGATCAAGACACTAGCAATCACGCCGTCCTCCAAGTCCCTGAGAAGCACTGTCCGTAAGCAGATGTAGCCAGAATGTTTCGCAAGAAACTACTTGTTGCGGTCTTAATCCCGTGTCAAGCTCTTCCCAAGCACCTTTTGCCTGCCAATTAGTCATTTGGAAGTGAACATGGGAGAGGTTTTACTGCAAGAGGTTCTGTTACGAAAGGGGCAAATGTAAGATTTTGACAGACATGCTACTACTTTTACGTTATCAGCGCGCCTGTCACGTGTTCTTCTTCTACACTGATTCACAACATGTGAGTTTGAACAAGACCGAAGACCCACTCAAGCTCTGCATTCACTTATAATTTATGCAGAGAGGAAAGTCAGCCGAGCCTCTTCAAACCTCCTGCTCTGTCCTTATCAGTAATACATCGTACCACCCACACCACTCCTTCGTCACACTCCCTGATGTCGTCAGGTCACAGACAACATGCCTTCCAACACTGTGTTTAAGATTCGTGACACCCAGGCGCGTCTGTCAAGGTAAGCCATGTCGCCCAGCACAAGAATTATAATCAAGCTAATCATACGACAGCTTTCTTGACTCAAGCGAATTCGCGGATGCTACCATCATCTGCGGTGCTGTCCACTTCAAGGTTCACAAGATCATCCTCGCAGTCCACTCCGACTACTTTGCGAAAGCGTTTCAGGTCGATGCCTTCAAAGTGGGCACCTCCGTCATCCAGATATGTGAAAGTCACTGACTCGAGACAGGAGGGCAAGACTGGTGAAATCGTGCTTCAAGCAGCAGACCCTGATTGCGACGACCCGCAAGATGCCTGCGATGACCCAGAAGCCATAAGGCAGATGGTCGTGTACTTCTACAAGAACAAATATGAGGATGGGAAGATGCTCATGATGAATGCCAAGGCCTTCGCTCTGGCTGTCAAGTACCAAATTCCAGGCCTCCGTAAACTTGCCGAATTCAAGTTTCAAAAAGCGCTCACATATAAAGCCGACGACGAGCTCTTACGTGTCGCTCACTACATTTATCATTCTACCACCGATGACGTTACGGAGCTCCGGGATCAGATTGTGTCCGAACTCCTTGCTCGCTCCGAGAGAGTCCGCAAGACGCCTGAAGGCCAGTTGGGCCTACGCAGCATTCCTGGCATTGCGTTTGACTTACTCGAGCTCACGACCAAGCGCCAGATGGACAAAGAGATCCTATGTCTCCGCGGTCATCATTTTCCCGAATCTGTTATAGAGGTCCAGTGTCCCTTTTGCAATTGTCGCCGGCCAGCCTGCTGGTATTGCTATGAAACATGGAAGGCGCAGTATTGCAAAGCCTGCGGTAGCGAGGACGCTGGAGAACTTTCTTGAACGGCGGTCCTCATTCTTCGCGGAGGATAGTGATTGAGAGATGCTATGAACCGACGACGGGAACGCGATCACATGCAGCAGTTACATGCCTAGTGGACATGTTTCTAGGGACAAAGTATGATTGAAATGCTCGTTCAGTATTGGACAAGACTGTGTGGAAGGAAAGGGCAACTTTGGACGGGCTCAAAACTCCAAGTCCACCAGTCAATAACAGCAATGTACAATCATGATCCGTGGTCATGCCATTCTAATCCTCTATCCTACCTGCATTTCATTATGCACAGAGCTCACACGCTCATCTTCATAGCAATGCCCTTGTGAGGCTCGTACCCAACCACCTTGAAGTCCTCCACCTTCCAGCCATCAATACTGCACCCAGGCTCTTGCGCAAGCTCCAGCGTCGGGAAGTCTCTAGGCTCGCGACGTAATTGCTCCTCGAGCGCCTCCCTGTGGTCCATGTAGACATGCGCATCGCCCATGGTGTGCGTCAAACTGCCAGGCACCAGATCGCAAGTCCTCGCGAGCATGTGCGTGAGCAAAGCGTACGAAGCGATGTTGAAAGGTACACCCAGACCCATGTCGCATGAGCGCTGGTAGAGGAGAGCATGCAGCGTTCCCTTCTTCGAGCCATCCGCTCGCGTAGGCGCCGAAGCCGGGAAGGAGACGTAGAACTGCGCGAACATATGGCAAGGAGGGAGGGCCATTTTCTTGAGATCGGCCGGGTTCCAAGCGCTGAGAATGATTCTGCGGTCGTAAGGGTTCTCTTTGAGCTTGCGCACCACTTCCGCCAGCTGATCGACACCCTGTCCTGAGTAGTCTGCGTTGCGATCCTGGTACTCGGCACCGAAGTGTCGCCACTGGAAACCGTAGACGGGGCCGAGGTCGCCTTCCTCGCGGTGCGAGAGGCCGACGGAGTCGAGGTACTGCCGCGAGGCGTTGCCGTCCCAGATCTTGACGTTTTGGTCTTGTAGGGTCTTTGCGCTGGTGTCGCCGGATACGAACCAGAGGAGTTCTGCTAGCACGGCGCGGAAGAAGACTCGTTTGGTGGTCAGGAGTGGCAAGACGGGCGTGCCGTCTGGTTTTGAGAGGGCGTATTTGTGCTGGGGTGGGAAGGGGATGGCCAGAGTTCCTGTGCCGGTGCGGTCGGGGCGGTGCTCTCCATTTTGGAGGATGTCGCGAATGAGGTTCAGATATTGGTATTCTTCGTGGTCTTTGCTAGGCGATGAGTGGCCATTTTCTGATGTTGTTGCGGTCGTGGTGGTTGGCTTCATGTCTACTTCAGGTCCACTGGCTGGGCCAATCTCTGTTGCTGCTGGAGACATCTTGTGTGTTTGTGAAATATTCTGTGGTCTTGGTATGTATCGTCTGTGAGTGTCTTCCTTCTTGAGAAGAACGCGTCCACACGCGACTTTAATTGTTTCCCTTTTGGGTCGCGCTTTATCAGATCCGCTGCACGATGATCCGTTCACCGTTGAGCCACACCTTGCAGGTTGTGGCGTAATGCCCATCGCCGAATCCTCGGTCGCTCATCACATGTCTCTACAAGACTTCCACCGCATGTTCTTTTATTCAAGTGTACCTGTAATTTCCTACAAGCGGTTCCCTTGTATCTTTGATTTGACACGCACAGATACTTAGCCAGCATGGCCTCTGACCGCCGATGGGGCCAGATCGTGCAAGATCTCATGCTCGTTGCCGCTGCTGTAAGAGCAACACCTGTTCATTCATTGCGCGCATGCATCATGCGTACCGACCAGTGGTACTGACGCCTGTGCAGCCCGTGTTAGCATACTACCTTGCCCGATCACTTCTCTCACGACTCGATCCTGATGCCGCCGCAAAGGATGAAGCCCAGCAAAAGCGCATGGCAGCCAGCAACCGTCTACAGAGCATATTCAACAGCGAGGACAGGGATATAGGATACGACGATGACGAATGGGATGGCGATGAAAGAGCACCGGCTCCTGAGGAAAGGCCAAGACCCGAAGAACTCGTGCTCTCGCAGTACGAGCAGACGATCGCTATGGAAGTTGTCAGCCCCAACGAAATCCCCGTTACCTTCGAGGATATTGGAGGACTGGACGGAATCATTGAGGAGCTAACCGAGAGCGTCATTTACCCTCTGACCATGCCTCATATCTACACTGGACACTCTTCATTACTCTCGGCGCCTTCAGGCGTACTTCTTTATGGACCTCCTGGATGCGGCAAGACCATGCTCGCAAAGGCGCTGGCCAGAGAGAGCGGCGCATGCTTTATCAACTTGCACATTTCTACTTTGACCGAGAAATGGTACGGAGACAGCAACAAACTTGTCGCCGCTGTTTTCTCGCTTGCGCGCAAGCTGCAGCCTTCGATCGTCTTCATTGATGAGATTGATGCCGTGCTTGGACAGCGCCGCAGTGGCGAGCACGAAGCGTCGGGCATGGTCAAGGCAGAATTCATGACCCACTGGGACGGTCTTGCTAGCGCGACCAAGCAGGGTGGCGCACAGCGCATTTGCATTCTCGGAGCAACGAACAGAATACAAGATATTGATGAGGCTATCTTGAGGCGCATGCCCAAGAAATTCCCCGTCAGCCTTCCAAACTCCAACCAAAGGCGTCAGATCTTCAACATTACTTTGGCCGACACAAAAATAGACGACTCTCTCGGCCGCGGTCAAAGACCAGCTTTTGATATGGATGCGCTGGTGCGCGCGAGTGCAGGTATGAGTGGTTCGGAGATCAAGGAGGCTTGCCGTGATGCTGCCATGGTACCAGTCAGAGAGCACATCAGGAATATGAAGGAGAGCGGGAAGAACGTCCGCGGCATCAGATCAGAAGCTGTGAGAGGCCTGCAGACCGATGACTTTTTCGGCCAGAGAGCCCAGCAAGGGCATCGCGCAAATTTGAGAAGCTCACAGAAGCAATCGATTGAGGAGCGTGATGAGGTCAGCAGCGATGGCAGTGGAAGCACGGAGGAGGTGGAAGAATTCGACGATCGCGAAAAGGTGCGCACGTGAGTGCACGAATACTGATCCTCGCACTCTACTCAATCACAGTCCCATCATTATGGACGAGGGCTCTCTCCGCAAACAGTACCACTTGTTGGCGGCGTGCAGACTGGCTGGGTCCGCCCCATCAGTGTGCGGTATCAGCTCGCCTTGGTAGCCGAGGCTTCACTGGACTGCTGTTCATACGCTCACCACCTAGGCCGGCTCCTAAGGGGTGAGGTGGATGCCACATTGGACTTGCCCCAGCATTTGCAAATACTGTGGGCTGATTCGCAAACTATCGTCAGCGGGAGCGTCCCGCCAGCGTGTCTATTGCACTGACGATCAGATCCCACGTTGTCAGCACGCGATGGCGAATGGAAGTAGCGGATTCGATGTAATACATGAAACTTTAATGCTCGATATCAAGTTCAGCCAGACAAGTACAGTCCCAACGACCGCATCGTCCACTCGTGTGCATATGGTAAGCTGAAATTCTGTGCTTCTCTACTTACCGCGTAGGCCTATACCAAATTCAATACTGCTATTCGTTAGTTACAGGTGCCAACATAACTAGATCGAAACTCAAGTGCAATCATGGCCTTGCCGTAGAGTACTAATGAACGCCCTCATTTCCCTCCCATCTCAAGTTTTCGACCTTCCAGATACTCACTGTCACTGTCAACAGTCTAGTATCAACTTAACAACAACACGCCACATTCAACTCAACCTCTTACAGCCTCACCAACATCTCCTTCAACCACAAACCAACAAGCTCAGGCTTACATCAGCAACTCCTTTCTCACAACTCACTCACATCACCAAGAACAATGGCTTTCATCTCCGCCACTGACTCCAACGCGTTTGCCGCCAAGAGCGACGCAGACCAAAGGATCGAATCCTGGCTCTACAACTCCTACGTGGAGGAGACTCTTGACATCTCCTTCGAGCCAGTCAACAACGGGCGCTTCAACGCGCTCGATTGCTTCACCCGCCCGATGTCACGGGCGGATTTCGACTACCTGTATCTCTCGCGCAGACGTACTCCGTCTTTGCCGGTGCGCGAGGATACTGCCTCCACCCCTTCCGTTTATTACAGCGCGAAGGCCTCGCAGAGTGCTGCTTCTACCGGGCAGCTAAACGAGAAGCTCGAGAATTACTCGGGCGGTCTCGACCCTCTCGTCGCCGCTTTGAAGAATCGTCTTGCCGGCGACGATGATAGCTCCGACGACAGCTACGACTGGTTCACTGTGGTCGGCTCCGATGTGTTCTTTTCGGTGTTGAGCTCCATGTCGTCCAACACCAGCGACTCGAACGTGTCGGACGTCTCGGACGTCTCGGACGCCTCGTACCCGACCGCCACGTGGGAGTATAGGTCGGCCGTTTCTGTCCAAGTCGCCACCAGGTTCGAGCGGGTTCGAGAGATGTTGGACCAGATCTTTCTGGACCTCGCAGCGTACGTCGACAGGTACACACTCCACTGGGGCCCGAACGGTGAGATCCTCGTTCATCACCGTCAGGCTGTCCGGGCTGTACCGCGTGGCCGCGTGAGCATCGAAGTCACGGTCACGCCGCTGCAGGAGGTCGGTGATGAGCTCGCGGAGAGGATGCTTGAGTTGCTCCATACTCTCCCTCCAAGTGGGTTTAACTCCTTGGAGTGGAATGCAGTGGATGCTGAGTACGATGCTGACGTCGAGGGCGAGGACTTCGAGGGGTCTGACTTTGACGACTCTGACGACGGCGCCGATTCCGCTCATGAGTTTGACGATGACGAGTCCTTCCCGAATTGCCTCAGGTGTTTTTGGTGAGCAGTCGATGTGCATCGCTGCTACCGTTCGCCGGAGGCGTCACTTTCCTTGGTGCGACTGGCCGTCGTCAACAGCTCAACGCGCAACATCAGGGCTGGTTGAGCGCAAAAAGCCGGTCACCTCGCTGTCTGTGCAAGCGACGACGGCCAACATCATCTGGTTCTTCTCTTTCTTTGCGGACTTCCCAGCGTGCGCTAACAGCTCAACGCACATCGGTGATGCCTGCCCGGCGACAACCACCTCACTGTCTGTGCAAGCGACGACATCCACCATGAACTGGTTCTTCCTTTTCCTTGCGGATTCCAGGGCATTCAAGAGCTCGGCTCGCAATACCAGCGCAGCCGTGCACCACGTCTTACTGTCTGTGCAAGCGACGACATCCACCATGAACTGGTTCTTCTCTTTCCTTTGCGGGCCACGCAGTTTGCGTTCAACAGCTCAACGCAACAGCTCAACGCGACATTTTCCATCGACGTTGGTCTGCCTGGCTCCGACATCCCATGGTGCCTGCTGGGCAAGCGCACAACACATCACGCCTTCTTTCTTTTTTCGTCGACCTCGTGGCTCGCGTTCAACAGCTCGAAGCAAGCAACATTAATGGTTACAAGGACATTCGCTATGGGTGCCGCTTTCCAACCAGTCGTAAATTGCGGCATGGATCAATACCCCCCGACGACATTCCTGTTTCAAGACACTCGCAAAAATCTCAGCAATTGGCAACCTGCTGAGAAAGTGTCTCATTATTGTTGCCAGAAAGATGAATTGTCTTTTGCTTTCTCGTAATATCTAGACTTTCCATAGCAAATACAGACAAACATTTTAAAAACTTCCAAACCCATCAACGAATCTTGTAAAGACAAGGCTTGAGCGCCTTCGCCTCGTCGTCCGTAGGCACCTCATCATCCTTCTCTTTCTCCTCAATGAACTTCCTCGCCTGAGCGTTGGCCGGTTTGGGCTTGCGGTCTTCGGGAATCTCAGACATGCCCTTGCCCTTAACCGGCGCAGCAGCCTTGACAAACTCCATCTTGACGAACATCTTGTTGCCGAGATCGACGCTCTTCTCGCCTTCTTTGAGAACGAAACCGCGACGTCTGAGCACTTCCACGAAACCGTGCACATCGGTCGTGGGTTGCTGCTGGGGTTCGACGCCGTCGACTTCGGTCGCGAGGGTCTGCTGCTCGTTCGCCTCTTCCTGCTCTCTCTTCTTCGCCTCAAGCTTGGGCGCCATGGCCTTGGCCTTTCGCTTCGAGCCGACAGAGTGCTCGACGACTTTGCTCTTCTTGTCGACGCGGCCGAAGCGTGATTTGATCTCTGCGACCCAGAGCTCGCCTTTCCAGTGCAGAATGCGGTAGGCTTCTTCGATGAAGGATATCCAGTTCGTGCCCATGAGAGCCAAGCAGAAGATCGCAACGTCCGCGGAGCCATCGGCGAGTGGCAGGTTGGAGATGTCGGCTTTGGTGACGTGTTTGGAGGGCGAGTGAAGGTCGAAGGAGTGGAGTTTCAGGTTGAGGGACGAGGTCTCGTTAGAGGTTGTCAGGGTGTGGGCCAGGCGAGCGTCACCGCATCCCAAATCGGCAATGATGGCGGTTCCGTGCGTTCTCGGTAAAGGTTCAAGTCCAGCATCGTTCTCTGCGCCCTTCGCTGGCTTCGACTTCGAACCCTTCTTGTTCAGGTAGGACTGCTTCACCTTGCCGCGTTGTCTGATGGTCGCGAGGAAGTTGTCCACGGGGTTCTCTGGCCACACCTCGACCTGCTGTCTGAATCCTGCGTGGTAGTCCTCGAACATCTCGGGGTTGGAGTCGAAAAGCTCCAGAGCATCGGCGGAAGGTGCAGTGTAAAGAGTCTCGTTCAGGTGACGGAAGCGTGCAGAAATGAGCTTTTGTCGCATAGCGGATTGCATGGGAGTGAGCTTGGCTTTGGTAGGAAGAGCAGGCGGCGCAGGCGGTAATGTCGCGGCAGCCGTGGCAGCAGTGTTCGATGCGCCATCTTCTTGCGCCGACGCCTGTACCTTGTCTTGCTTGCCCTTCTTCTTGTCCTTCTTGTTGCCAGTTTGAGGCTTTGCCTCCGTCGAATCACCTCCCTTCTTCTCTTTGCCCGCTACTGCGTGCGCTCCCTCCTTCTTGTTCGCCTTGCCTACACCTTCGTTGTCTTTGTCGTCCCGTTTTTGCTTCTTGTTGTCCTTCTTCTTCGGCTTGCTCACATCCTTTCCTTCCACGTGCTTATCCCACTGCTTTCCTAGATCAGGCTCGCTCGCAGCCGCAGCCTGCTCTCTCTTGCGCTTGAGGTTTGCTTTCTCTTCATTTTGAGGTGTCTTTTCTTCGTTCTGCGCAGCTTTTTTGTCCAGAGCGTCCTGTGCTTTTGAAGACTTGATCGGTTTCGTCTGTGGCTTCAGTGTAGAGGCATCGACTGCCCAGCCTTTGACGGCGAACATGTTTGCGGGTGTTGTAATTTGAAATGTAATTTTTGGTCGATAAGTTTAAGCGCAATCGCAAAGCTGCGACTTTCTTCACAAGCCATCCATTTCGGGAATGCCGAGTGCCGAGCCGAACTCACTTGACTTCACTTAAAGTTGGCAGGTGGTACTTCCTCACATTGCACACTTCACTTTTTCTCACACCTCAATTGGCTATTGGACAAACACATTAAACAACGAATCACTCGATACATGTATCGATCTCGACAATGGGATATGCTCTCAGTGGTCTTCTATTCCGTCTCAATTGGGATAATTGGGATCTTGACGAGGAAGAAGAATAATAACAACTCCTCGAAGCCAACTTCACCAGCGCCGGTTTTGTCATAGGATTCCGGGTCAGTAATATAGGAATTGTTATAACGCCATATCATGCCATCCAACTCTGTCCGCGGAACAATTCGATTCGCGCGAGCAACATACGATATTACCTACAGCAACATGCCAACTCAGCTCGGCTTTATGGTCCTTAACCTGCTCCTGAGACTGCTCCGCCTTCTGCGTTACTAACGCAATGGCTTCCTGGGCCTGAGGAGCTACAGCGCTTGACAGGAGATTGATTCTGGCGTTAGCTCCAACAATCTTCTGATCGGTCGCTGTGTTCACTTGTGTGCTGCTAGGGAAAGAGACTCCGCGTGTAGCATTTCCACGCCGAGATGGCCGGTTGCCTTCGCTTCTGCTGTCCATTTTGTCTGCTGCCTGCTGGGACTCGAATGTAGAAGAATATCGGCCTTGATCGTATGTTAAGTCTAGAAGGTCGGTCCAGAGTCGTTCTTTGGTGGGTCAGGGCGACTTTTGAAGCAGCGACGATGATAGCGCGATCGTAAGCAGGAGCAAGCAGCAAGATAAGAGCAGCAAGCCGTGCAAGTGCTGTGGTTTGATTGGTCCAAGTGAAATCACAAGTAATTGAATGCAACTGTCGCTAAATGACAGCCTCACCAAACTGCATGTGGCCGCTTGAGCTTCACTGGCTCACCACCTCTCAACTCTGCGAACCGACACTGGCTGCATTTACACTTGTTCCACACTGACAGGCATTTTTACATTACCACACCCATTGATATGATATATTAGATACACCTACACATTCTATCATTAGCATCGGCCAAGATGGACCCATACAGATCAGACATCATGAAGGCTCTCGACGAACTCAACAGACAGCGTGACGAGGTGAAGAGGGCCACAGGCAAGGGCGAAGGATCGAGCGAAGATGCTCTCAAGGATGGCAAGACGAATGGCGTTGTCGATGATCCAGCAGCTCTCCAGACTCATGCCGGCGAGCAAGGAGGATCGGTCAATGGCGAGCACTTGGACTTTGTCCCATTGGACGAAGAAGACACTGGTAGATCTGCTCACGACCTTCCAGGACCAATCTCGCCGACCGATTCAGTGGCCACGCCCCAACCCAAGGCAATAAGTCCCAAGTTAAGATTTGCTAGACGCAAAAGCAACAACGGCATCACATTCTCCGACTACGCCGGCGTCGACACCCTCATCAAAAGCCCGACCATCGTCAAACTCAAGGATGGCTCATTCGTCGAACTACGCTGCGACCTCTGCGGCGGCAACACTTCCTGGGCGCACAACACCGTCATGTCTGGTGTTCGCGGCTTCCTGACTCATTTCCGTCTCATGCACAGCACCAATGTCAAAGTGCATGAGGTCCTGCAACGCTGCAAGTACCGCGACGTCCCTGTCGAGGAGGTTGAGCTGATCATCAAAGCCGAGCACAAGATTGAACTCATCTACTGCGAGTCGAAGGCCAATCTCAAAAGCGACACCGTCTACATTGGCCAGTCGGCCGTGGGATCAGGAAGCCTGCCAAAGCGCGGTGCTCGCACAGTTGAAGCACTCGATGCTGTCCGCGCCAAAGACGACACCGACACCAATGACATCAACAAGCCCAAGAGAAAACGCGCCACCAAAGCCAAAGATTCCACGACAGACACCACCACCTCCAGCACTCCCACCTCTCCCAAGCCAAAACCAACCCACAAACGCGACCACTCCGCCCCCCACCTCTCCAACTGCCCGACCATCGTGCGCACCCTCCCCTCAGACCCCTCCCAAACCTCCATCTCAACCGAACCGACCTACATCGAGCTCCGCTGCTCCCTCTGCGGCGGCAACGGCTCCTTCAGCAGCGGCAAACTCCTCTACGGCATCAAAGGCTTCAAAGCGCACTACCGCGAAATCCACAAAGAGCATTTGAGCACGGACGACGTGCTGAGTCGCTGTCGTTACCGTGAAGTACCGATGGAGGAGGTCAAGGCGATTCAGGAGGGGAAGAGGGGTGTGGGGTTCGTTAGGTGTGAGGGGAGTGAGAGGGTGAGGCCGAAGAAGTCTTATAGGGATTTTGTGGTTAGGGAGGTTTAGATGTTTAGATCTTGGATAGATTTCGTGGTGGCGAGCGGCGGTGGGGTAGTGGGGATTGTTGGTTGTTGAGTGATGATAGATTGACTTGTTGGTTTTGAGGCGAGTTTGGTTTTGTGATGGGATTGGTAGACTAGACTTGTGAGATGCTTCTGTCATACAACTTCTGTAAAATACACCCGGAATTGCAAATTCAATTATTCTTGATCTTCTGACGATTGTGTTCTCTGCACTTTCCGCAGCTCTAGAGTGGCAGCAGACAAAATAGCCAAGAAACGACATGCACAACCCTGAGCTGCTTCACTTCACGTTACATCTCCCTTTCGAATCTCACCCATTCTACCCAAATCAATCATCCCAAAACACACCACCCTAGCCCTCCATCACCTCCCCCTCCCCATCTCCATTCTCCCTCCCCTCATCCGCCAACCCCATCACCGCCCCCAACATCAACGGCCTCAACAACTCCTCCCACCCTTCGACATTCACAATCTCCTGTGGAGTCATATCCATCATTCGGAGAAGTTTCTACAAGAATCAAAACTCGTCAGCACAAACAGCCTCACCCTTCATTACAAAACATGCAAGCCCAAAGGGAAATGGAAAAGTACTCACCCCCCTCCTCTCCCTCAACACGACCAACCCATCCCTCCTCCTCCTCACAACTTCATTTCTCACTTCCTCCGCGCGCTTCAGGAGGTCAAGCACGCTCTCCTCGCGCTCGCAGGCGATTCGTTCCGCGGTGTAGAGCTCGTGGGCTAGGTTATCGAGGTGGTGGAGGGATTTGTTGACCAGGTCGTGAGGTTGTAGGTTCGGGTGCGCTTGGGCTTGGGGGTTTTTGGATGGGGACGGGGTGGGAGGACCGATTGTGAAGAGGGAGATTTTTGGGGTGGGGTGGGGTGGCGGAGGGGGTTGTGGTTGGCGGTGGTGGGAGGTGGTGTTTTGTACAGGGTAGGTTTGGGTTGGTGACGTGTGGCGGGTGGCGGCGGCGGTGATGGTCTCGGTTTGGGTGGTTGGTGGTTGGTTGGGTTTTGGACGAAGCGCTCGGGGAGTGAATGGCGAAAATGCTTTGGGCGGAGAGCGTCGTTCGGGGCTCGATGATGCTTCGAGTTCGGGGTAGTAGTCGAGGGAAGGCGATTCTGATGCTTCGCGACTTGGGAGTTCGTGTTCTTGTTCTTCATCATCCTGGTGATGCTCGGGGTTTTCAGTTGGGTCGGAGTTGGAATGCAATCGCTCTCCCTGCTGTTCGGTCGGATCGAAAACAAAGTCCATCTTCTCGTCGCCATTTTGCTGCGAGTAATCGTTCTCGAGTGGCAAATCTCCGCCTTGATTGATATCGCGCATGTTGCCGGCTGCCTTCTGCTGCTGCTGTTGCTCAAATCTCACCTCCGTCTGCTCGTTCTCACGCTGCGTCTGCTCGAACACAACTCCTGCCTCGCCTCGATCACATTGCTGCGTGGCATCAGGTGCCTGCTGCTGCTGAACCTGCCCAATTTGAATCCGCTCGAGCGCAGACTCGTCCGGCATAGTAGTCAACCCCAACGCGTCGTGCTCGACCACCGCCGCACCGATCTGCAAAGCACCTCCCTGCTCGCTCCCAAGCCGACCTCCCGCACTCGCAATCCCCAGATCCTCACCCTCAAACCGCGCCCGTTTCAAAGGCGGCGAGCCATGCCTACTCGGCGGCGTCTGGAACACGTCTTGATCCTGGTGCTCGCTCTGTCCGGAAACCGACGGCTCGGCATTTTCGGCGGGTCCTTGCTCGACGGGAAGTCCGGGGACGTGTGAGTCCGCACCGTCTGCGCCGCTCGCTCTCGCGCCTTCGAGCGTGAGATCTTCCATGCTGATGTCCATGTCGCCTGGTTCTGGTGGCGGGGAAGATTGTGGGACGAAGAGGGGGGAGGACGAGGTGGGTTGGTCGTTGTTGTTGTTCATGGTTGGGAGGGTGGTGGGTTGGAGGTTGTGTGGGCGAGGTGTTGTGTTTGGGAGTTGAAAGTTGTCGTTGCGTGGGAAACCTCATGTCAACAGATGATGTTTTGGTCGCGTTGTGCTTTTGGCACGTGAATGTTGGGTCTGTGACAGAGGGTCTTCTCGGCTGATGCGTTAGCGTGTGGCATTCACTTACTGCGGGAGCGGGCTTTTTGGTCTGGACCGCTGCAACTTGTGATGGCTTCCAGGATCGCGACCAGAAGACATTATGCTTGAAGAGTGGCATATGTATGTCTGTGGATATCTTTCTGGCTTCTCGTCTTAGCTATAGACTGTTCTAGTAATGATTACACTTCACCCACACTTACACTTCTGCAAAGCTATTTCGCCACCACATACCTAAAACCCTCGATACGAGATGACACTTCAACGCCTTCAACACGCACACCACTTCAGAGACCGCGCTGCCTCTTGCGCGTACCGCCCTGGCTCGAAGTCTCTGCGCGCTGGCTTCTCTTCTCCTGCATGTCGAGCACCAAGCTCAGCACGTCGAAACCAAACTGCGGGTGCTCCAAGCAAAGCCTCTTGAACTCCTGTTCGGCTTCGTGCCTGAGCACATGACTCCTGGTGGCCCAGAAAGCAGCGACGGGCTTCCTGATCGCCTCGTCCTCGGCGCTGGTCTCCTTGTATACGAAACGGGCGTAGGCAATCTCGCCCTTGGCCGTGGACTGGGTGAGGTGGATCTTCTTGTGGGCGACGCCGGCGAGTTGAGGCAGGCCGAAGCGCTTGGCGAGGGTGTAGATGCGGGCGTGGCGCAGGAGGGCGACGCCGTGGTCGTCCGGGCTGGGAACGCTCGGGTCGTATTCCATCGTGTTGCCGCTGACTGTGGGGAAGTAGTCGCCCTTGTAGATGTATTCGAGCACGGCGGCGCAGGCGTCGATGTCGTCGTCGGGGAGCTCTATGCGACGGGGCTGGCCTGGGGTGAAGCGTTCGACCTCGGACTGGAAGTAGGGTGCTTGCACGAGGAGGCCCTGGTGGGCGGAGAGGGTGGTTTGGTCATCGCCTGTGCCGATTGCGAGCTCTACGATGGGGGAGCGAAGGAAGCTATTGGGTGCGATCGTCAGCGCGCATCCGGTGTGGGGGATATATGATTTCTTGCATACTCTATGAAACCAATGCGCTCGGTGATGGTGGGCTCGATGTCCTCAAGACCTGCAGCATCGTCACCACCCTCGCCAGCGAGGTTGGTCTCGTCTGCAGTGATGTCGGGGTTGCCCATCTCGGTATCCTCCTGAGGAGTCTGGGTGTCGACCACAACCTCCGGGTCAGCCATGTCGAATGAAGTGGATGTGGGTTAAGGTGATGCGCCGGGAGATGGTTTGCGACAGTAGTGGCCTCGAAAAGCTCAATTAAAGAGAGGTGAGATATTCCGAAGGGGATGAACGTAAAACGAGTGTTTGCGACGCGATCAGAGTATAGTTGTGGTGTATGTGCCTTCGTCTGGCAGAATGGTCGTCAAGCTGGACGTGATGCGACGCGCGAAGCTCCAGCCACTGCTGAAGAGCTTCATCTCCTCAGGGACAAGACAACTCTTCAGACAACTCCTTCACCATCCTTCTCACCAACTACAAAATCCTATTCATCACTCTCGATGATGCCCCGGCAAGCGAAAGTGGTCAAGCTGTCCATCAACGGAGCCATTCGTGTTCTCAAACGCACCAAAAATCCCATGTCATGATGTAATCTCAATGACATTGGTCTAGATAAAACATCTGAAGATCTGATGACCTCAAGATTAGGCCTGATGGTTTAGTGGTATAATTCGCCCTTCGGGTTCATTCACCCAGGAGCTATGCTTCGAGCATGGGCGAGGTCCCGCGTTCGATTCGCGGTTAGGCCCCATCTTCTTTCTTTTGCTTTTTGTTTGGGCTAGCTACCTACCCTTCTCGGTTGGTGTGTCTGCTTAGGGTTGTTGGTTTTTTGGGGTTAGTAGGGTTAATTGCTTGGGAGCAATATGCGTCTTGCTGGATGCGAATGTTGTCCAAATGATGTATTTTGCCCAGCCCAATGCTTTGGCAAGCTCTATCATCGCGTGTTCGACACCCCTGTTGATGTTTGATTGTTGCGGTGTGTTGTGGACGGCCATGTATCGTGAGCAGCCATTGAACGTCAACGGGTTCGATCGAGCTCCAAGGAGTCTCTCTTGAGCCATGCTTGATGTTCGCGTTTCGCCTTCTTTGCTTCTCGATTTGCGAAAGACGAGTATTATTGTTTCAAGCAACTGCAATGATTAACACTGTAAGTAGTGTAAGTTGAGGGTCTCATATTCCAATCCGAAAACATTGCATCTATGGTCTGATCTTCTACGCAGCTCACAGGTTCTCTTGTCTCCAGGCGTGCGGGGATTCAAAGGACGCCACTTCATCGCATCTACTTTCGACATAACACCAACGCGTTCTCCAGTATCTCTACAGAATGGTCGTCGTATTTATCGTCGAATCTCTGGCCTGATTGAGACCTGTTTCGTGCTGATGCTGCTGTGCGGCCTGGAATCTTGTCTTTGTTGCTGCCTTCCTCAATTGTCTCGCCACCTAAGCTGCATGCACTTTGATTGATGCCTCCAAAAGAAAGGAATGAACTTAGGCGCAGCATTCTGTCTGTGATGACAATTGATACTGTCTACGAGGATATCTGCTTTGGCACTTTACCGGAACACTGAACTCGTCTTGCCCATGAACATATCGCCGAACGCTTCAACGACCCACCATCATCTTCAACTCGGCCAATATCGAATCCACCAGCCCATGAAAAGAGAGCCATGGATCAAACAGCACCAGAACCCTCCTTCTCCTCCCGCCTGCAATCCTTCGAAGACCAATGGCCAGACCACCAAACAACCGCCCGCCAACTAGCAGCTCTAGGCCACGTCTGCGACCGTCCACCCTTGGAATCCCTCGAAGAAGGCTCCCGCTGCATTTCCTGCGGCCTCTTCATCCCCAAAGACCGCAGCATCCGAGCCCTCGAAGGACCACTCAACAGCGTGCCCGCCACCCCCTTCCACGAACCCAAATGCATCCGCCTCCAACTCCGCATCCCCATCAACACCCAGTCCACAACCATCGACTACGCCTCCCTGATCAACCGCTGGGATCAACGCCGCAGCACCGCAGCCCTGCCACCACAACCCACCGCCACCAGCCCTCACTCAAAAGTCCACCAAACAACCTCCCCCCTCATGAAACTACCACCCGAACTCCGCCTCCAAATCTACACCTACATCCTCCCCACCCTCACCTCCGAAACCGAACTCACATCCCCCAACCGGGACTCTTCACGCATCATCCGCGCGCACACGGGCGTCCCCATCCCTATCGCGCCCCGCGGCAAGGCGAAATCCAAACTCGCCCTCCTGCAAACCTGCAAAACCCTCCACTTCGAAGCGCTCGACTACCTCTACGCCCAAACCACCTTCCGCACCAATACGACGCGCGACCTCTACCTCTTCCTCCGCACTGTCGGGCCCTCAGGCCGAGCGGCGCTGCGAGCTGTGGACGTGACGTGCGGACAGCGCGAGGATGCTGTGGCGTTCGCGCTGCTGGGCGCTTGTGGCGGGTTGAAGAGGCTTGTGATCCGGTTGGCGAGGGCGCGTTTGTTGCCTAGAGGAGCGGCGCTTTGGGTCTCGGAGGGGGTGGGGAGTTTGTTGGCGCTTAGGGGGCTAGAGGAGGTGAGGTTTGGGGAGTGTTGTGGGGTGGTGGGGGTGGATTTGCGGGAGGGGATGGAGGGGGCGGAGATTATTAGACGAGAAGTTGGGAGGGCGAAGGGGGAGGTAGGTGTTGGGGTTGAGGAGTTAGATTCGTGAGGCTTTCTTGTTGGTAGGACTTGGAAAAAATGTTATGTTTTACGTGATCATTATGAAGAATTAATGCTGGCTTGCTGAGAACCGCTGGCTAGATGCCGATACGGGAATGAAGAAAAGACGCATCCAAACAGTGAGATCCAAATGCTCACGCCTTCGCCATCCCACTCAGCAGAACCAACAAACCATAAGCGCCAGGGTCAGGCACGCCCTGCGTCGCGCTCTCATCCAGATAAGTGCTACGGCCCAGCTTTGCCTCCATCTTCTTGGTACCATCCACGCCCTCGCTAGCCTTGGCGATTGCCTGGTCGACATCCCCCGTCGAATTGAGCGTGTCGACGAAAGGAATCAGCGCATCCATCATCGTCCGATCACCCAGCCTAGCACGTGTGTACTTCAACAACTGGTCGAGCGCACCCTTCAGCGCCCCGGGAACGCTCGACTCGCTCGCCAGCGAAGCCGCAAGCGCCGTGAGGAAAATGCAGTACAGCGCGCCAGAGGTGCCGCCCATGTTGACTTCGAGGTCGTGCACGAGCGCGGCGACCGTCTCTGGCAGACGGGCGAGGTCCTTGCCGTCGATGAAAGCGAGAACCTGCTTGGCGCCGTCGCGCAGCGTGTAGCCGCAGTCGCCGTCGCCGACGATCGTGTCGTACTCGGTGATGGTGGGCTCTTCTTTGATGACGGCGTTGCAGCCGGCGACGATGCGTTGGCGGACTTGGGAGTCGTCGAATTTGATCTGGGAGGCGGAGGGGGAGAGGGTTTTTGAGAGGGGGGTGCCGTTGGCGCCGTTGCTTGTTGTGTCTGCTTGAGGTTTGGGTTGTGGTGAGAGGTCGTGTGTGGGCACGGGGCAGACGGAGATAGCGAGGCCGCGGGCGGATTGTTCGTGGTTCAGGATTGTTGAGTGGGAGAGGCGGAAGGGGATGTTTTGGGAGTCTGGTGGAGGTTGTTAGTCTGGTATCTCATTAGAACATGGCAGATGAATAGCTTACGGCAGTAGTCTGCGAATTCCTTCGCAAGGATATAGTTCTCAAGTCGACTCAAGCCGTTGATATCAGAGTAGTGAATTGAATAAGTCACCTGTCCGCTCTGAGAACCTTGCGATTTCAAAACGTTTCTAAGCTCTTTCTCAATCGTCGCTTTCACACTCTCATAGCTGCTTGATTTGCCATCCGCACCCAAAAGAGCCGGCTTGCCACCAGCCTTCTCAGCAGCGAAAGTCGAAACCGCAACCGTCGCACTCTTAGCGAAAACCTTCACTAAATCGGTAGTCTGATGAATCGAAGTCCTGCAAGACTCCGTGGCATTGCCTAGCAAATGCAGTAGGTGATCTAGCTCGAGCTCGCCGGTAGCTTCGACCTCTACAACGTCAGATCCATGGACCTGCACATTCCGGCTCTTGCCAGAACGCACAACCACAAGGCCCTGCTTCTCCGCCGCGCCAACAGTTTGCAGAGCGTGCTTGATATCCGGAATAGTGAGGACGCCGGCGCCAGCCTTCTCGGTGACGATGGCGGTGACGCGCTTCTCGTCCAGCAGCTTGGAAGAGAAATTCCCCAGGCCGCCCACGGCGGCGATGTTGACGTATTTGCTCTGCGCCAGCGCCTGGTCGACGAGGATATGCTGGCCCTTGGCCGTTTGGACTTGTCGCACCGTCGGCCGGATCAGAGGATAGAGGTCGTTCCAGCGGTGCGGGTTTTGGAGGTCGAGGGTTTCGGCCGGGAAGGGGATCGTTTGGTCGACGACGACGGCCATGTTTGCGGTGTTGTTTGTGGTTTGGGAAAGGTGGGAGGATGGAAGATGGGCGAAAAAGAAGGGAATCGCGTAAAGAAAAATGTTTCTCTGTTCTACTTGCTTACCTGGCCTGGCCCATGAGCTCCAAGGTGTTCCATTCGGTTTGCCTGGTTCGTTCGGGCTACCCTTGGCCTTCGCCGGGTTCTGTCGAACGGCCTACTACATACAGTGATGCGCGTGCATTCTGCTGCGGGGTCTTGAGGGTCTCTCGGTCTCTCGAGAGGTGGGACAAGCAAAGGTCTTTCGCTGTCGGAGTCCAGAGCTCTGAGAGGGTCTCAGACGATCAGGCAATCCCGGTCCCAAATAGGTAATCCGGCCAGCAACAACTGCATGACAGCAGGGCGGTGGAGGAGGCCTTCTGGACAGATTTTTTCTCTTTCAAAAAGGCGCAGACTTGAACGAGTGCTATTTTCGATCAGAGTCTGGATTCTTGGAAGTCCTTGTTTCTCTTCTCTCTCTCGAGTCGACCACCTTCCACTTTCAATGCGTCGACACCGAGCAACATCATCCATGCACATCAGTCGCGGGGTAAAATGGCGGGGTGTCGGATGAATGGCCTGGGGTAGAGAACGGATGGAATATCAACATGAGCCGATATAAGAACGAGACGAGGAGTATCCATCGATCGAACGGCTCAAGAATTGTTTCCATGATCTAGTTACTATCACCAGGCAGATATTACGAATACAATCACGATTCAATTGACCTCAGCGGACAGAGAAACGATCACACGAGGAACTACAAATATAAACATCACGCACAACACACTCAAGACAACAGAACATACCTTACTCAAACCCGGCCTCACGAACCATTCACCAAGATGACCACCCCAACCCTCCGCGAAAAGCAAGCCCCCCTCAAAGCCTCCTACAAGTCCGACCCCTCCTCCGCCCTCGTCACACTGCACTCCAGCGGCAGTCTCGACTCCAGCAACATAACCTGCAAACTCAGCACCGGCCAAGCAGCGCACGCAGCATCGCAGAAAATCGCCGGCCTGCACCCCAAAGCCGGCGGGTCCGACCCCCTCGTGTCCGGCGAGCTGTGCAGCGGCGACATGCTACTGGAAGCGCTGGTGGCGTGCGCGGGCGTGACGCTGAAAGCGGTGGCGACGGCGTTGGAAATTCCGATTGTGAGCGGGACGGTGAGGGCGGAGGGGGATTTGGATTTCAAGGGCACGATGGGCGTGGATAGGGAGGCGCCGGTGGGGTTTATGGCGATTCGGTTGGGGTTTGAGTTGGACTTTGAGGAGGAGGTGGCGGAGGAGAAGGTGCGGAAGTTGGGGCAGTTGACGGAGAGGTATTGTGTTGTTTTGCAGACGATTAAGAGGAAGCCCGGGTTGGAGGTTAGTTTGAAGGGGAGGCAGGGGGGAGGGGAAGGGAGGACTGTTGAGTGGGAGGAGAAGAGTTGATGGGGTGTGATGTTGATGTGCTGATGCGTTACGAGGTGGTATGTTGTGAGGTGATATGGGTGGTGGTATAACGAAAGTGATACTTGTGAGACGAGAGGACTTGAGTATTGGAATTGTGTGACGGAGTTTGTTTGTCGAAAGCAACGATGTCCGTTTCAAGCCTGACCGTCTCTTGTGAGTGTCACCTTCAGAGCCATATAGGAAGAATTGCCCGCAAGGGACTGAATAACGATCGTGTCTGTGATCCGATCTGAGATTTTTTATGCAGGCGCATGCACAAGCGATAAGACAAACATCGTCACAGAGCGAGCAAGCGCCTCCACTTACCCGTAACGCTCGCCGGGGGTGGTTGAACGTAGAACACAGCAGAAGAGAGAAGCTCGTCGTGCCCGTCTCGAGCCCGCCATCGGCCATCGACCGAGAAGTGTCTCCCGGTTCAACTCCGGCTGAACACAAACCGATCCCGGGTCGGAATGCGCAAGCGTCTGTGAAACAATAGGCGCCGCTAAAAAGTCGAGAAAGGCCTTGGGACTTTAGGCGCTTGGGCCGATGTTGTTGTGTTGGCCACGCACTACTACTACTTGTCGCAATCGAACCTGGGATGAATATTCGCTTAGCACGCCTGATGCGGAATGTCAATAGCCGCTCGCACTTTTCGCCTCCCAGAACATGGATTTGGAACCATTCTGGAATCGACGCGCACGTGAGAGACCCACGGAGGATACGAACCCTGATGAGCATGTTTATGTATAACACAAAATAAAGCTTCAACCGCGAAAAGGATGCCGCATTGCCGTTGTGGGCGGGATGGAGAACCTCAGGATCCCTCGTTCACCAAAAAAGGGCGGCGGCGAGGGCGGCTCGCGCCTTGGAGTGCGTGTACCCACCGCATGCAGCATCCTTCGCGACGCGAAGAGGGCGACAGAGAACGACGACAGGGAAACTCTAGCGATGCACAAGCGGCTATTGCTTGGTGGTGCAGGCGGCCGCTGCGGGATTGCAATCGCGAGGTACCCTGTGTACATCATCGCAACAAAGGGCAGGGATGTGACTTAACACACTCGAGCACCGGCCATCTGCACGACCAATATCAGAGATGCCCTCTAGTCTTGGATGATGCTTTGTCGACTGTTGTTCGACTGCTACTCGCCGTGTTCATCTGCCGAGCAAGGGCCTCGTATGCTTTCGGCTTCACCATACGATAGCACAAGAGGTCCGAGTGGCAGTATCAGAGGAATGGCCCATGGATGAGATGCGATTATGCTTTACCACAACGGTACGGCCTCCGGCATCAGAGGGCAAGGATTGGCCTGCTGATCCCGGATGAAGGTCCGAACAAGCGAGGGTTGTGAGGGCATGTTCTGGCGAGCTGCACACAAGCAGACCCTTCGTGCCTACAGATTCAAGTCTCACTGGCTTGATGCATGGAGATTGACGAGGTTGGTTAATGGTCTGGACGGCATGGCGAAGCAGGCAATTCGTTAGCAGAACGGTCGCCAACAGACGCAACTGCCTGCTGCCATACGCCCCGTGCTCTGCTCTGAGATTTGGCGATGGCGGTGATTCGCGAGCAAGAGTCGGAGGCGCGAGTCAGCAGCGACGATAATAAAACGCCACGCTATCTGGAACAAACTTCTTCGCGTGCAGGGCCGGTTGGAGGTTACACAGGCATGGTGACGTAGGGTTCTGGGACGACAGGACGGACATGGCTGGGAGGGAAAATTGTGCAGCGCGCGTGTGAAGGGCAGGAAGGGCAGGGCGAACGACGAGCGAACGATGAACAGCGATAGTCGGAGGTCACTGGCTAAGAGCAGGCTAGGGCAGGAGAGAAAGACACGCCAGAGACGCTTAAAGGCTCAACGCAATTGCTGCTGACTGCGAATTGGGTAGTAGTGTGTGAGGTGTTCTGGCTGCCCTCTCTCGTCAGAACTGCCTTGCTGGGGGGGAGGGAGGCAGATAGATCTGTGTGTGATGTATGTGAGTTAGGTAGTGATGTCGCTGACCATACCTTCGCCGGTGCTCGTCCCGTTTCGAAGGAGGATCTGATTGATTTTCTCTGTCTTTGCTTCCTCGCCCTTCCCACCTTTTTTTCTCCATCCTTCCTCACCCTCTCCCCCGCCTGCCAGGCCACCGACAGTCCCACTATACGCCCCGTGAGATTGGCGAGAGGACAAGTCCCACAAATCCAGCCAGATCCTCGCCTTGCCTTTCTGCGTTGCGCCTCACACACACACACACTCGCAACTCACGCGCACCCACGCCGCCACCCACACCCACGCACATATCCACATATCCGCCAACCAACCAACCGTCCTACCTCCCCTCAGAGAGGCTCAGCCTTGCGCTGTCTGCCCCTCGTCTCGTACCTGCTGCTGCTGGTCATTGTCCTGCTCCACCACTCCCGTGCGGCAGCCGCCAGAGGTCCACACAAGCGAGGAGCAAGCCTCATTTGCCTCAGTCAGCCGTGGGTCTAACGTCCTCTATTCAGCGTCAGAGTTGTATTACGGAAGCAGAGGCGAAGTAGCAGCAACTACATCGTCACCAGCAATTATTGAGTGAGCACTTTGCTGTGCCTGCTTTCTGCCTGCCTGCCTGCCTGCCCGTCTCTCTCTAGACGACAGCAGCGAGCAGAATTTGCTGCTGCCCTACTCTCTCTTCCGCCTTGCGCCCGCCACCCGTCCGATCTACCGTTCAAAAAGAAGAGTTCACGGACACTGCGGTGACGCATTTGCCGCGCCCGGACTGGCGAACTTAGCACAACACGCGCCCGCCCAACACTTTTCTGAATTTTCTCTTGGCCGCGGCATTGATTCTGCCAGCTGCCACTCGCTCGTTGGTGCTTTCGCGCGAAGATCACCCGGAGCTCTGCTCCTTCGCTCTCTCCCACGCACGCCCGCCGCCGACGCCCGCCGCCCGCCGCACCTCGTTCGTCACTCTCTCTGCCAGCTCCAGTCAGTAGTAGTCAGCCAGCGCGTGTGTTTTTGCCTGCTGCTGCTGCTGGTGCTCTCTTCCCACCCGCCGCGCCGCCGCTGTCACCAACTACCACTGTCTTCCTCCCTCGTGTGAAGGAATCCAGTGTTCGGTTGACGACGCTGCGGTAAGCCGGCCGGCCGCCGTCTCTACCTCACCCCAATCTTTTTTTTTTTCTTGCTTGCTGGCTTGCTCCCACTTCGTCCCTCCCGCCGGAGAAGCCCTATGAGAGGCCATTGGACACGCCAATCTCCAGTTCCCCTCCTCTCCACCCCACTCCACATTGTCATCTAGTACCTTACACTTCTCTCTACCACACCCGGTATGGACGGTCAGTTCCCTCCTGGCTACATGTCCTACGGCCAGCAGGGTCAGCAGCAGGGCCAGCAACAGCAGCCCTCGTCGCAGCCGGGCCAGCAGCCTTCGCAGCAGCAATCTCAACACCCTCCTGCTCAACAGTCTGGCTTGGGATCAACCTTTGGCAGCCTGTCTGCTACGCCGTCTCACTCTCAGCAAGACTCTCCCGCGTCTGGTCACCCTACCCTCCCTCCGTTGCAGAGCCAGAATGGCGGCTACGCGCAGTTTGGCTCCCTGTCTTACGCGCACCCGGGCAGCCAAACTCACACCCCGCCGACGCCTCACACTCCGGTGACCTCTTCCATGGGCAATGGCAGTGGTCAGACGAGCGCCTACTCTCACGTGTCGCCCGCCAGCGCCATGGGCCCGCCTTCCTACTCGCAGAACCCGTACGGCATGTCGTCTTCCATGATGTATCCTTCATCCACCTCGACCTCCATGCCGCCTAGCACTTCCTCTGCTGGCGGACTGCCCACTATTCGACCAATGCCTCCAGGCGGAGTCGGCGGTCCTATGGGTGGTCTTCCTAGCCTGGGCAACCCTCAGATGGGTCATCAACCGTCTTTCATGCAGAACGAGGAGGCACCTACACACGTGGTTGGATCGCAGGGTCGTCGCGGTATCCTTCCTAGCGCGCCTGGTCGTCCCAATGCGCCTGTTTCTGGCAGTGGACAGACTGGCAAGAATATGATTCCGCAAAAGGATGCCGATGGAAAATACCCTTGTCCGCACTGCAACAAGACCTATTTGCACGCGAAGCATCTTAAGCGCCATTTGTTAAGACGTGAGTCACGGATGAAAGATTTTCTGCATGACAGCATACTGATAAAATATAGACACCGGCGACCGACCGTACTCCTGCCATCTTTGCAAAGATACGTTCTCGCGTAGTGATATTCTCAAGCGTCATTTCCAGAAATGCTCTATCCGTAGAGGCAACCCCACCGGCGCGAACCATCTCGCACACCAGCGTCGCAACACCAACACTGGCAATCGTTTGTCAATCAGCCAGCAGGATGGTCCCATTGGATTGGCTGGTCTGAGCGAGGTCGCTGGCGGCAGCAACCCATACAACCCTGGCGTTGTCTCTAGCAGCCCGACTGTCAATGGTGACATTTCTGGTCGTTCATCTCGCGCCAACAGCTTGATCGCGCCCAATGGCATGAGCCACCGCAACAGTATCGCTGGCCTTGGAATATTAGGTTCGAACGCGCCTGGTGGAGAGCAACAAATGGGATCGTCTCAGCCATACCAGCCGAACTTGCACGCGTACGCGTTGCAAAACAGCAGCAACGGTGGCCAAATGCCTCCCGGGTATCCCTTCAATCAACAGCATATGAACGGTGGAATGTTCAACAACCAACAACAGCAGCAGCCGATGTCTTTTTTAGGCCAGCAGAGCTCGCGCTTCGACACCAGCCACAATAGTCCTCACCAGCAGACCCCAAACGGTGAGGCCGGCGGCGCCCAGATGGACTGGAGCCGCATGTTCAATCAAAGTGGCCAGGACGGCTTCATCGGAGGAAGCCTTCCTGCGAACGCGAGCTCGCAAGGAATGAATAACATCAAATCCGAGCCCGACTCTAAACCGTTCAACGACCCTAGCAACGATTCTTTTTTAGGTAGTCTTTACTCGCATCCCGGAGCCTTTGGATGCGAGGA
>MSJI02000293.1:14094-61201 GCA_001931905.2 Cladosporium sp. IMV 00045 | reverse complement strand
GCCATGATCTTCTTCCGCAAGGGCCTCCGCAAGACCGAGCTCAAGCAGGGCAAGGAGGTCCAGACCTTCTACGACCTCGAGGGTCCCATCAACTTCTCCGTCTTCCCCGGCCACCAGGGCGGTCCCCACAACCACACCATCACCGCTCTCGCCGTCGCTCTCAAGCAAGCCCAGAGCCCCGAGTTCCTCGCCTACCAGCAGCAAGTGATCAAGAACGCCAAGCAGCTGGAGAACAGCTTCAAGGCCAAGGGCTACCGCCTCGTCACCGACGGCACTGACAACCACATGGTGCTCCTCGACCTCAAGCCGCTGACCAACCCGACCCTCGACGGCGCGCGCGTCGAGTACGTCCTCGAGAACGTCAACATCGCCTGCAACAAGAACACCACCCCCGGCGACAAGAGCGCCCTGACCCCCATGGGCATCCGCATCGGCGCCCCCGCCATGACCTCCCGCGGCCTCGGCGAGCAGGACTTCGACCGCATCGCCGGGTACATCGACCAGTGCATCAAGCTGGCGCAGAAGGTCCAGAGCGAGCTGCCCAAGGAGGCCAACAAGCAGAAGGACTTCAAGGCCAAGATCGCTTCCGGCGAGGTCGAGGAGATCAAGGCCCTCAAGGCTGAGATCGCCGCTTGGGCTGGTGGCTTCCCTCTGCCTATCTAAGCCTCTTCTAAGAAAGAGGAGTCTTGATTGGAGGGGTGAAGAAGATTGCATTAAGAAAAGGCGTTAATACAAAAATTGGTTGGGTAAGGGAAGAAAGACCCGGTCAACAAGAACAAGGGATAAGGTCATTCAACAACGACATGTCAGCGATGGTGTTTGGAATTCTCTGGGGAAATCATTTTATGTTTTTATTCATGACTGAAAAAGAAGAAGAAGGAAAACTCTCCTTCATGCGTTCATGCATCGTGTACTAAGAAGAACGAGAAGGACGGCCGTCAACCTGCCGTCTCTTTCTGGAAAGAGTAGTTAGAAACTAAAATTTGAAAAGTGATACTCTTAACATGCTTTGTTGATTCAATCATCATTCTCAATTGCATCCTGCTCCTCCCCAGCCTCGCTCGGACGGGCAACTATTTTTACCCTCAAGGTCGCCGGATAACCAAGATCTGGGCTTCGCGTTGCAAAGACCACCGCGGTGTTGACGTGGCTGTGGACATGTTCCAAAACATGTTTTGGGCTTATATATACATCTCGAGCATCTTTTCCCTTTTTTCACACTCGTTCATCTCATACGCGCGTTCTTTGCGTTCTTATGTTCCTGCTCCCTTCCTCGATGCTCATTTCCGTTGGCATTTATTTCTTCTCCTTCTTCTTGATCTGCAAATTTCCCGGCTGACTCTCGTAGCAATGTGCTCGCGCGATCTACATGTCCTGTCCCCTAAATCCTACCCCATATCCCGTATTTTGCATCCCACCCTTGTTCGATGGATAAGGCGAGATGGACTCAGGCCGGCGACGCGCGGCTTTCTCGCTTTCGACTCTTTCTTGTTGCTGGGGGTTCGCCCCAACTCTTCCTTTCCATGACGTGAGCGGAAGAAGTCCCGCTTGGCGAGATGGGCGTCGATGCTCTTTTCTAACCTGGAGACTTTGAAAGAAACTCGACCTCGCGCTGCTCGCTCGAACGCGCTTGGTTTTGGAAGCGCGGACTTCTTCTTTTTCTTCTTCTTCGCATTCCGCATATCGCGAAAGCAGGCCCTTTTCTTTCTTACTTGCCGTTTTTCGCTCTCCTATACCTCAATACATCAATCCTCCCCCCGCCCTCCCCCCCTCCGCGCGCTCTTCTTCGCACTCAATCTCTCCTTCATGCGTCTCCGCCCCGCCTCCTCCCTTCTCTTCAACTCCCTCACCCGCTCCGCTTGCCCCTCTCCCGTCTCGTTCGGCACGGTCTTAGCTCCGATTTCCCGCAACAACTCGTAAAATTTCCGCATACAAGCAGAAGCGTTCTCGGCTTGCTTCCGCGCGTCGTCGGCCTGGATGATCAGACTGCTGGTTTTGGGCGCGTGGTACCTGCTGCTGAGCAGGGGGGCGTGCAGGATTGGTGGGAGGTGGGGGAGGAGGGAGGGGAGAGGGAGGCGGAGGGTGGCTTTTGAGGAGACTCTGGGAAGGGTGTTAGTTGGGGGATTGGTTTTGGGTGGGGTGCTGGGAAAGGACGTACTTATTTACGTTTTGGCCGCCGGGGCCGGAGGAGCGGGAGAAGGTTATTTCGCAGAGGTTGCGGGGGATGGTTTCGGGATTGAGGTCGGCGAGCCATTTGCGTGCGATGCGGAGGTCGTCTTCGGTGTATGAGGCGGGAGTGCGTTTGGTGGCGTAGAGGCGTGTTTGGGGGAGGTGGGGTATTATCCAGCGGCGTGGATAGAAGAGGGCGCATTGCATTTTATACGCTTCTTGTTCTGTCTTCCATGAGAGTTCTGGGAAAACAAGGTGGTGAGGATGTTTGGTGTTGTTCACTTTAGAGATGCATGGATTTGACATGTGAAAGTTGGGAAGGGTCAGTGAGGTTCAGCCTTGTGAGACTCTGACGTCGCTGCCGTTGAGTCGGCCAACTACATGTTAATGTCGATCGGGAAGATATATAAGGTATCCAACCTTCCTTGCCTTGTACACTCAGTGGGGTGTCCTGTATCATGAAAGACCTTTCCAAGCTCTTTTGTCAGGTCTAAAAAACAACAATGTTGGCCAACGTTGACCTGGATCTCGAACGAGAAAAGCGAACAGCTGCGTTTTGGCTTTGTCCTGGATTCGCCAGCTACAACCTCACTACATCCCATGACATGTACTCATCATCGAGACGGGAGTGGCAACAATGGATTACGTTCTTGTTTACTTGACATGTTAATGAGCTCTTGCCGCATTTCCATGTTCACATTTCAGCCCGGCCAAATGAACACTTCCAAAAGAAATCTTTCCGACACCCACGGACCGTGCCTCAAGTTGGAGTGACGCAACCTGGAGGCACTACGGCCTGCACGGCATCTAAAAACATGGATTGTTACGCGGCGGAATATTAGTAGTGATGAAGCCCAGGAATTGGACTCAGCTTGGCAATCAAATCTTGGACAACTCCACCACTACTGCACGTCCTCGACATCTCTGCCCACTTTCTTGGCCCTGACGAGCCTACAGAACGGCAGAACGGCAGCCCTAGAACCAGACGACTGGGATTCTCGTTACGATTATGATGATGATGCTCGACTCCAACCTCGCCAGTCTTCAAGGTAGATGTGACGCAACCGGCCTCGGATAATCCCTGTACATGAACGCGTCCATAGATATATATCAGTCTGGAGGGCGGATTGAGCGTTTCCCGTCCTCTCACACTTCTTCCAAACCCACGACTGATTCACCAAACTCTACATCAACAACGCTATCATCATGGGTCTCATTAGCAAACTCAAAGGCAAAGACAAGCACGAGAAGGAGGAGGACACCAACCCCGTGACTGCCAACTCTCCAAGCAAGTCTTACTACACTGGCCCTCAGTCTGACTCTACTCCCGCCGAGTATGGAAAGGATACTACTCCAGCTCCCCCTACTGGCCCACCTGGCACGCACACCGCTTCGAACACCCACGATAACAACTTTGGCTCAAACACTACCGCAGGTACTCATGGCCAGCTGAACGATACCCTGTCCGGCGGTCGTCACGGCCCTGGTTCTTCAGACAGGTATGACACTGCTCCCAGTAGCGGACATAACCTTGGCTCTCATGGACAGTTGAACGACACACTTGCCAGCGGCGGCCGTCATGGACCGACCTTAAGCCACGACTACAACAAAACACCCGGTGCCTTCCCAGGAAGTGACTCAGGCCTCGGCCACTCCAGCGGCAGACCCGACCATATCGACAGAGACGGCTATGGCCCCTCGGGCGTAATACACGACAGCCACGACCGATATGGCAGCACCACATCGTCCGGCCCCGTCCACAGCTCAGGACCCAACTTCAGCGGCCGCGACGCCTACAACGCACGCGACGCCCCAGGCCCCTACGGCACACGCGACGACTACGCCGGCGACCGCGGCCCAGCCTCGCACACCCTGGGCCCTCACGACAGCAACATCAAGAACGTAGTCGACCCTCGCGTACAACCGCAGCCGGAGAAAATGCACACCCACAACACCGTCGGCCCTCACCAATCCGACACTCTGAACCGCATGGATCCCAGAGTCACCGCCGACCCGCGAGCTCACGGCTACCCTCGCGACCCGCACGACGCCTATGACAGCCGCGATCCGCGCGATTTCCGCTACGACGACCGCGGGGGCAGGCAGACGGGCGGTCTTGTCGGCGGACCGCATGAGCGTCTTGAGAACGATCGCGCGGTTCCCACAGCTGGCGGCGCGAGAGTTGGTGCCGGCGCGCACGATGATCCTTACGATAGCTACTCGCATGGTAGCGGTATGACACGGGATCCCTACGATTCTCGCTCAAGGGATCCGCGCGATGATCCGTATGGCCCTGCTTCTGGTGCGGGTTACCATGATACCCTCCCTCCTCGTGCTGGCCCTGGTGGCCCTTCAGGCGGTATGGCGCCTGAGCGGCAGATGGGTGGTGCGTTCGAGGCGGGATATAAGACTGCCATGGAGCATGCGAAGCATGAGCCGCAGCGTTTCTAGAGGGTTTCTTCGTCTGATAAGATAATGGCGCGGTAAATAATGAATGTGTATGTTCTGTTTTATGTAATTAATGGCGGACGGAATATTGATTGAGATTGAACAAACTTTACTTTTTCGTTCAGTCCTTGTTGTCGTTCTCATGCTCAGGTCATGGCTGTGTCTATCAGCATTATTGTGATCGTTATCAGTCGTCTCATCCTGGTGGATTAAATGTACGTGGACGCCAAAATTGATGTAAATCTTCTCTCAAGGCTTGGGTCTGACAAAGTGTTCTCGGTGGCACTGCTTCCAATTTTTGTATTCTGTTTTGTTCCTGTCGGGGTTTGTTCTTTCATTCGTTTGTTTCTGATATGCCATCATCGAACAATGGTAGATCTATCAAAAGAGCAAGACGCGGGTGAGGGGTGCTCGTGCAATGTGCTTTCTGAGGGGAGGATTGACATGTGACAATGTCCAGCGCTGCACTCCATCTTGATTCGCCCGACAGACTGACCTACAACCACACATTGGGCTACAATATACAGCAGTAGACAAAGTGCACCACACCATCGATCCCTCCATGCCTCGGAACTACCAACCACAGGCGCCCAACCGCCATCCAACATGACGACCACCCACCCCCCAAAAGGCCTAGCCCTTCCACCACCTACAACCCACGACAACCTCACCCCCCTCCCCCCCGAACTCCTCCAACAGATCGCCTCCCACCTCTACGCCACGCACACCCCGAACCTCGCCCAGCTCGACCTGATCAGTCGCGCTTACCAACCCACGCCAAAACCGCACTCCCTCCTCTCCCTCTCCCTGGTGTCCAAAACCCTCCACGCCCACACCAACGCCTGGGCCCACCACCACCTGCACACCCACCGAGCCATAACGAAGTACAAAGTGCCCAAAAAAGCCTCTGCGCGCGGACCCAGTCCACTCCCTCGTTTGCTGCGCTGGAGCGCCACGCACTGTGTTTTCTGCGGGAAGAAATCCGTGCGCAGGGCGATTATGATGAATGGGTTGAGGTGCTGTAAGGGGTGTGATAGGGTGGAGTGGGAGGGGAAGATCACCAAGACGCAGGCTAAGAAGGAGTTCAAGTTGGGCGAGGAGGTGTTGCTGCCTAAGTCTGGTGCTGGTGATGCTGGTGATGGGGCGGGGAATGTGAGGAGGGTCAGGTACGGCACGTATTGGAGTCAAGGGGTGTTGACGACGATGTTTATGAGAGAGGATGTGAAGGCTTTGGCGGAGAGGGTGAAGGGAGGCGAGGAAGGGCGGGGAGGCGAGCAGAAGAGGAAGAGGGAGAGGGAGGTTGTTGTTATTGATGACGAGGAGGAGGAGGATGGTTGAGAAGGGGCGGTGGTGAGACAGCGAGTTCTTCAGTTGAGGAAGCAGGGAGCAGGAAGATACACGACCATTTTCCCATAAAGGCAGGGAGAAAGCAAGGTTGAAGAAGAGGCCAAACAGCCCTCAGAAGAGGACAGGAACGATGCCGGACCTCAAGTCGACCAGCCTAAATCACGATTCACGACTTGACGAGCTACGGATTTACGAGAGCATAGATACCCAAGAACAAAGAATCACCATCATTCTACACCTTCATACTAGCTCCACATTCATACTCCCAATAGATGGCCCTTTGAAACAGAACATTCAACTTTCTCATGTTGTGAGACGAGCCAACTGCCGCCCTCCATTCTCACTGTTGCTTCACTCATTTGGAGACTCGAACGATGACCTGCACAAGCTGCACAAGAGAAGGCAAAGACGAAGATACAGTGACACATTCGCTTAATACGTATTACACACGCTCCCTGATTAACCACAACTCCCTCAACCAAGCAAACGAGCAGCCTCGGCCTCCAAATCGTCCATCGTCTCAATCTCCCTACCACCCTTCTCCTCGCGCTCAGGCAAGTCGCGCTGGAACCACTTCTTCTGCTTCTTCCTTGGCTGCTCCTCCTCCTCCTCAGACTCACTCGCACCATCTTCGCCACGATCATCCTCAGAACCCGACCCCGCGTCCGCCAGGAAATTCGCCATGGCATCATTATCCGCGCCACCAAACTCCATGCCCTCGCCATCCCCGCCCTCGGAATCACTCATCTCCGCCTCCGCCCTCTCCCTCTCCTTCCTCTTCTCTTTCTTCGCCCGCCTCTTCTCCCTAACGAGCTCCTTATCATCCACGTCCGCCCTCGCGACGCGCTGCGCCTCCTCATCCAAGAATTTCCTCCGCTGATCCTCGGCCTCGCCGCGCGCGCGAAAGTCGTTCTCGTCTTCCAGCTCGTAGAGCTGGTGGGCGTTGCCGTCTTCGTCGAAGACCAATTTCTGCCCTTGGCCCTTGAGTTTGAGCAGCTGTTTCTTCGACTTGAGCATCTTCTCCCGCCGCTTCGAGTCCAGCACCAGCCCCTCTTTCGCGCCGGGGATGTGCACCGTCTTGGCATAGTCGGTGGGCGCGGAGGAGGATTGCGGCATGGCGTCCGGGTCGTAGGCGCCTTCGGCGGGGATGCGTTTTTTGACGTCGAACAGGTCGTCGGAGTCGGAGGCTTGCTCGCCATCGAGGTTGGTGGCGTCTGGCTTGTCGTCGGCGTCGTCTTGGTGGCGGATCTTGGCGTAGTGGTCGGCGAGGATGTCTTGGTTCTGGCGCTCGAACATGCGGTCGTATTTGGTGCGGACGCCGTTTTTCTTGTCTTTGCTGCTCTTCTTGCCCTCCTCGTCGCTTCCTTCTTCTTCTGGCTCTGAGTCCGACACGGCGGCTTGTCTCGAGGCGTTTTTGCGTTTCTTCACCTCCTCGGCGTCGGCCTTGAGGAATTTGATCTTGGGCGCACCGGGCAGGCCGAGGCTAGCGGCGAACTGCTCGAGAGGGTATTTCTCCAGCTTGAAGACGTCCTTGTCTTTTTGGACGTGTAAGCTTCGTACGTACGAAGCGAAAGCTTTCTGGCCAAGGTACTTGAGCTGAGGGTCCTGGAAACACATAGACTGCAGTTGGTTCTTGATGCTGCCCTGCTTCTTCGCGCGGACGTTGATGCGCTCGATGGGCACCTTCTTCGCCTCAAGTCTCTCCAGCATGCCTTCTTCCTCGCTTGGGTCCATGAAAAGGACAGCCCTGCCCTGACGCTCGTATCGCGCGGTACGCCCCACGCGGTGAATGTATGTGTCGGCATCTTCGGGGCAGTCCACTTGCACAACCCAGTCGACGGCAGGAAAGTCAAGTCCACGGGCTGCTACGTCTGTTGCGAAGAGACAGCTGTGCTGGGCATTTGAGAATTTCGTCGTGATTTCGAGACGGGCAGTCTGCTTCTGTCTTCCGTGAAGATGCAGCAGGGGAATACCAGGCTGCATGTGGCGGAAAGCTTCGTAGACGAATCTGACCTGCTTGCCTGAAGACAGGAAGACGATGATCTTGGCCTTTTTCGTGTTTTGTATGAAAGACCATAGCGTATCCAGCTTGTCGGGAAGAGGTGTCAAGACGTAGTTTTGCTGCAAGTTCTTGGGAGTGGCCGTGGCGGCAGCCTCGTGGACCGAGATGTATTCGGGATTGTTCAGTGACAATCTAGCGAGGTCGGAAACTTTTTTCGTCTGCGTCGCACTGAACAGCATGGTCTGTCTGTCCTGAGGGAGGTAGTCGACAATAGCGTCGACGTCCCGCTGAAAGCCCATGTCCAGGATGCGATCCGCCTCGTCCAGCACCAGCATCTGCAGCATATCCACGTTGAATGCAGCGGTCTGCGACAAATGCTGCAAAATCCTTCCGGGTGTGCATACGACAATGTTCATCCTTGTAAGCGCATCCTGCTCTTCCCTCAAGCCCTTGCCACCAATGATCAAGCCAGCTGCGAACAGATGCCCTTTGCGACCGAGCTGTCGCAAAACGTCAAAAATCTGTATAGCTAGCTCTCTCGTAGGCGAGATGATCATGGCACCAAGCCCCGCATCTGGACCAATGCATTGTGTCCTGTACAAGTTCTCCAGTATAGGAATCAAAAAAGCCAAAGTCTTTCCACTGCCCGTCCTCGCAGCACCCAAAATGTCCGCACCCTTCAGCGCTGCGGGAATGGCCTTCTTCTGGATATCCGTCAAAGTCTTGAAGTGCGAAGCAGCCAGTCCATCCCTCGTCTCCTGGCTCAGAGGAAGCTCGTCGAAAGAGGTGAGGGGAGCCTTGGGATCCAGGTCTTCAACGGCCTTTTTGAGGGTTTGCAGGTCGACTTCGATGCGCTTTCTCTTGACGCCTCGGGCCTGCTTTTTCACTTTCGTTGGGCGCGTTCGACCACTGACGTCGGGAGCCATGGTTGTGTGTGTTGACAGTGGTGTGCTGCCTGCGACGAGTTCGTCTCTTTTCTTGCCGAAAGTTGCCTCTGTATTGAAGTTCTATAGAACTTTTGGAGAAAGCCCGGTGCTCTAGCGCAAACTACAAATCTTAGCAGCAGCCCTTCAAGCACCAGCGGGGCTAAGTAAAGCCGAGCCGAGAGACGGCAAATCCGCCGAGCCGCATGTGATAGATGGTGAATGTTGCTCGATTACACTCGAGCTTGATCTTCATTACACTACAATTGCTATTTTTCACAAAAATAGCCTTCCAAAACAGGCTTCAACATGGCAGCGCCAGAAAAGAATCTTGATGCGCTCCGCAAAGAGCAAGAGAAAGACGATGCAGACATTCTGGATGATCTCGAGAAAGAATCCAAGGCGTTCGACAAGGTAAACACAAACAATTGTGCAACACAATGAAGACAAGTCATTAACCCACACATTACAGGATTCAGAAATCGAACGCATCCTAGCCGCTTTCCGCGCCAACGCCTACGACGTCCTCGATCTACAGCCCGGCGTACCCGACGAAGACATCAAAAAGACCTACCGCAAGAAATCCCTCCTGATCCACCCCGACAAGACGCCAAACCCGCGCGCTCCAGATGCCTTTGATCGCCTCGCCAGCGCTCACCAAACTCTCCTCGACGAAACAAAACGCGGCCACCTCGACGAAGCGATCGCCGACGCGCGCTCACTGCTCATCCGCGAGCGCAAACTGACCAAAGACTCGGAGGAAGTGAAGGATCCCGATCGCGAGTTCATGCGCGCGTGGAAGGACAAAGTCAAGTACGTGCTAGCGGACAACGAGGCCAGGCGCGCGAGGCAGGCGCAGGCGGCGATGAGGGATGAGGGTCGGCAGCAACGAAAGGAGGACGAGGAGGTCGCGGCGAGGAAGCGAAAGCGTGAGCATGAGCAGGATTGGGAGAAGACTAGGGAGTCGAGGATTGGAAATTGGAGGGACTTTCAGAAGAAGGAAGATGCGAAGAAGACGAAGAAAAAGAAGATGAAGGTGCTTGGTTGAGTGAATGGTATTTTGGGTTTTCTGGCATGATTACACGACTGTCATGATTTTGTTGCCCTGTGGGTGCTGCTTCGTTTGCGGACAGCTGCCACAACAGGAAGGGCTTAGCAAGGCGTTTGGCGAATAGATCTTCTCATGGTGGTGAGAGAAGATCTCGGCGGCATGCTTTCGAATAACTTAGCGGCTCCCAGAGTATATGAGCCTGTCATCACATTAACTGTATTTCAACATCACTCACGATTCTCCGATCACGTGTCAGCCTGCAGGCTCCCCAACTCGGTGAACGCGATTGTAAAGTGGTGAACTGCACGTAATCATCACAAGATGAACCAGAACATGCCGCCAGCCGAAAGTATATGTACGATCAAACGTCGTACTCGCGACGGTGGATCAATCTTCAGGTACCGTCTTGAACCCTGGACGACTTGTGCCCGACCTGATCGAATGATCGTCAGCTACATGTATATTTACACCCCGGGATGTCCGAGATTATTGTAGATTTATCACGGGTATCACTTCTCCCATTCTCCCGTCTGAGTATAAGCAGACCGTCGCACCTCCCGTCCAGCAAGCGCCACAATCGCTACGGATTGCGAGATGCATCGATAGATTGCGCGCCGAGCGTCGCAGCCACGTCAATAATCCCTGTCGTCCGGCATCTTTGAATCCTGCCCATGATCGTCGCCAGTTCAAAAACAGGGAACTCCAGCTCGAAATAGCCCGCCCTTGTCCATTGATTGCATGTACCGCACCCGATCATCAATCAATCAATCATCCTCTATTCGCCTATCACGGCCATTGTTCGCCTGCCCAATTCTTTTGCAACGTTGTCCCCTCGTCAGCCTGATTCGGCGGCCTGACTGCCTCTCTGCCTCTCGTTCCTCTCGTTTCTTTGTTGCCGAACGGTCGCATTAGGTCTGGGCGCGACTTTAGCCGAAGCCCAAGCCTCAAAGACCCCGGCACGGTAGGCCTTCTGCTACAGCACATCCAACGACATCTTCACGTCACCGGCATACATATATGCACAGCGCGCGGCTTGGTATGCACTAGCTGTGACCCAGGCGACAGCACCCCGAACGGCCAAGAACTCCATTGGGCGTCCTTTGCGACCCGCCACGATACGAGGCATTCGCCCATCCACGCTGCTTCCGATGACTTCCCGGGAAACTGGATCTATTATCGCTAGACTGCTGCTGCAGATGCCACTGCTGCTGCTGCTGCTGTAGGCGACGAGCGAGCCACACACATGCTTCGGCAACTCGACGTAGAATCACGGTGATCAGCGCAGCCGCGCCGACCCAGGCCTGCGCGCCTTCACTCTGCCAACCCTGGCGGCCCACGATAATCAGTCTGCGTCCGCGCAGGCTGACCTCAGCCCGGTCTATGCCTACCCATTGACCCCGAGTACTTCTGGAGCGCTGTCTACCTACCAGCCCAGCGCGGAGAAAGACGCCCTTTCAGTCCCCAAGCGCAAGTCCCCGCCCAACCAGTCTGGATCGAAGCCGAACAAGAAAGTCAAAAGAGTCGGTCCCAAATCAGATACGCAAGCGGATCTGATGCCCGCCGGTGATGGCGAGAATAGCGGCGAGAGCAGCAAACAAAAACGAGTGCGGACAGGATGTCTTACATGTCGCCAGCGCCACCTCAAATGCGACGAGGCATGGCCGAATTGTCAGAACTGTCGCAAGAGCAATCGCGAGTGCAAGAGAGGGATCAAATTGAACTTCATCGATACGTGGTTAGGTCCACCTCCGCAGGCTGTGACATCGCATGCCTCCAACGACTGGACGGTGGAGTTTCTGGACGAGTCTAGAGAGATTGCGGACGAATATATCGGCGGCACGCACGTTTACCCTCCACTGGAGCAAGTTGCACCAACTGGAACATCTCGAGATCGATTGCGCGAGCCGACTCCTTCATTCAGTATTGTGAATACCGCACCAGCCGCATCGAATGTCTTGCCACAACACCCACTTCCTCCTATACAAGGAATCTTACCGGATGTACAGTATATGGACCCAGCGCCGGCTCAACCACCTGACATGTCAAATATGTTCGATCCCACTCGGCAGAACGCCGTTCAATACCCTATGCAGCCACCAAACACGAATGCAAGTCAGAGCTCGTCGTATGCGCCAAGCATAAACAGTGGCACAATGTCAGCACAAGCGGGTAATTTTGCACACATGGAGCAGGATCTGAACCTGGAAGAAGACGAAAAGCGCGAATACCTTAACACCGCAGAAGAGACTCTGTTCATGCAGGTCTTCGTTGAAGAAGTAGGCGCTTGGATGGACAGCATGGATCCTCTAAAGCACTTCTCTCGCCTCCTGCCGTTCCACTCGCTGTCTGAGCCCATGCTCCTGAACGCATTCCTGGCCTGCGGCGCGCGCCACTTGACTTTGGTCAACTCCACGTACACCGAGGAGAAGGCATTGCACTATTACGACACAGCCACCCGATTCCTCCTGAAGAACCTCCAAAACCCCAACCGCGACACGGTCATCTGCGCCACGACTGCCGTAATTCTTAATGTCTATGAAGTCATGTCAGAACGCGCTTTGCAAAGAATGAACCACATCGCCGGAGCAAGAGCGCTCATCAAAGAATGTGGCTGGAACGCGAGGGCCACCGGGATCGGAGCCGCCTGCTTCTGGTTGAACGTTGGGCTGGAAGTCTTGAGCTGTCTTCACTTCAACTGGCAAGTTGCCTGGGATCCTGACGACTGGCAAATTGACATGGATCTTAGCCGCGAACAGCACAATGGAAGAGAAGAAATGTGGACCCATCGCATGCTCTATCTTATAGCCAAGGTGTGCAATTTCCGGTCAACGATGCCCAGATCGATGGAGGCAAACCCCCGAGACGAGCAAATCCGCACCCAACAGCGCTTTGAGCAATGGAGTCGGTTGAAGGAAATGATTGATGCTTGGGATCACGGTGTGCCTAGGACGATGCAGCCCATGGCCTATGTCAACCCCTTCCAGACGAGCGGGAAGTCTTGCTTCCCCGAAGTTTGGCTGATAAAGCGAACTTCCATTGTCGCCAGGCTTTTCTATCACACGGCCATGCTGCTGATGTCGCAAGTCAACCCTTACCTGAACGTGACGGTGCCTGGAGAAATGGCAGACATGCAGAGCAGACACGCCCAGATGATCTGTGGTATCGCAGCACATGTCAAAGACCGGTAAGTTGCTTTGATTCCCGCATATTCAAGAGAGCTCATGCTAACCATTTCCCCAGCGGCGTCGCATCCGTAGCCATCCGCTCCCTAGCCCACGCAGGCGAAGTGCTCAAGTCCCGCCGCGAGCAAGAAGAAGTGATGCGGATCTTCGAGAAAATCAACAAGGAAACCGGCTGGCGGATCGGGTTCGTGTACAAAGAACTGAAAGAAAAATGGGGCTGGGCGGAAGAGCCATCGCCCTCCCAGTTCGCGCAGACCCATACCGCAGCACATCAAGAAAAAGAACGCCGCGAGCAGCAACTGGAGCAGCAGGCTCAACAACAGCAACAGCAACAGCAGCAACAACATGCCCAGGAGCAGCAAAGCATGCAACTACAGCAAAGCTTCGACTTCAACTCCCAGAACGTCGCGCAGAACATGTCCCTCCCTTCCCTGCAGCTCACGCCTCCCCAGCAACAACAGCAGCCGCAGCAACAACAACAACATCCGCCTCAGCAAGCGCAGCAGCAACCAACAGCAGCGGCGGCGAAGAAAGACAAACGTCCACCGACGGGGATTCCAAACCCGCTCTATGCTAAGGCGGATTTCAATCTGCCTCAGCATCCGTACCAGAACTTCTACGTCGCGCCTAGCTCCGGGTATGGGCATGCGCAGGGCGGGTTTTGGTATACGTGAGTCGTGGTGCGGGGGCTTCCGACATGTCCGTCTGGTTTTGAGAAAATGGGAGCCATTCACGGTGGAACAACTAGTATCCCGCCTTTCTCGAAACCCGAAGTTTGGATGCCGAATCGCGATATCCTGAAATCTCCACGAAGGCGCAAAAAGAGCCTCGAGGTCGAGGATCTACGCGACTGATCTCTCTGATCTGTTTTCATATGTCTTTTCTACTTATCTTTTTCTTTTTCTTCTTTTTTTCTTTTAACAGGATACCCAACTTACAAGTCTGAGCGCAAAGGGCGCGCGCGCGATATGGGAAAGGGAGAGGGGGGCGTGGGAAACAAGAAAAAGGGCGTACAGTACACGGGCTTGGCGAGGCCTGGACTTGGACTGGACTGGACTAGGATGGGGGTTTTGGTTTTGGTTTTGGATATTTTCGAGTAGATATTTTAATTACATGTAGGTGTTGTTATTATTATTCTGTCGAATAGAGGTGGTCTTTCTTCGTTGTATTGAGTCAAGTCGTGGTTTCTTTTCGTACATGGCGTAGCAGTTGATGATGGTTTGCTTTTGAATGATGCCGAGACTACCTGTGATGATTTAGATATGGCTGTCTGTTACGGCAATGTCTATCGACAAGAGGAAGGGATGTCGAGATTGAACTATCGATTCAAATGATCCTTGTCGTTTGATAGCACAATGTAGTCTGCTGCCGCTTTGCCCTAGGTCTATCGTTTCGTGAGATGCCTTGTGGGTCGATCGACGGACGGAGAGAAACCAGAGTAGCGCAAATAGCTTTCGATACATGGATTTCTGTTTTGCGCTGTAGCGACTGATCGAAGACGTTGTTGGAGCAGTCACATTCATAGGCACATCTTACATAATACCTGGTTGCTTTGAAGATAAGAGATAGATGTAACGCTACATACATGTACTAGGCAGGTACCCGCCAATGCATCGCAAGAAGTTGCGGGGTCCATCTTCCGACTTCGCCTTGTGACTGTACATGTAGGGCGCGTTACATTTCATCTTTATCGTCTTGGCCATTGATCTTGATGATCTTTATAAACCTCGATAGGGTAAGGCAATGCTGTTCCTACTTGATTCAAATCAGTCTTCTCATTCCATTCAGCAAATGACATCGACCACAATCGTTCATCACCTCCAACAATGACTTCAATCACCCAAGCCTACACGGAAGCCGAGAAGGCCTATACAGCCCGCAACCCCAAATCCCAGTCCATCTACAACTCAGCCATCTCCTGCCTCCCCGGTGGCAACACGCGAACAGTCCTCTTCTACGCCCCATTTCCCCTCTCCGTCAGCAAAGCCCACGGCTCCCGCCTCACGGACGCCGACGGCCACACCTACACCGACTTCCTAGGCGAATACACAGCAGGGCTCTACGGGCACTCTGAACCGCGAATCACATCCGCTCTCAAATCCGCCATCGACCGCGGCCTCAGCTTCGGCTCGCACCATGAAGACGAAGTCCGCCTGGCGGAAGCGATCAAGGCCCGCTTCACGCCCACCGTCGAACTGCTCCGCTTCACCAACTCCGGCACAGAAGCGACACTGATGGCCCTCGCGGCCGCGAAAGCTTACACTGGCAAGAAGAAAATTCTCGTCTTCGCCGGCGGCTACCACGGCGGCGCGTTTAGCTTCAAAGGCGGGAGCAGCGGGCCTGTCAACGCGCCGCACGAGTATCTCGTCGCGAGGTACAATTCGCTCGATTCTGTGAGGGAGCTGGTCGAGAAGGGCGAGAACCGCGATGATTTGGCGGCTATCATCGCCGAGCCCATGATTGGGTCTGGTGGCGGGATTCCCGGCGACAGAGCGTTCCTGGAAGGTTTGCGGAGCGTGGCGAACGAGCGCGGTGCCGTCCTGCTGTTCGACGAAGTCATGACGTCGCGCATGTACGGCGGGGCGGGCGTGCAGTCGCAGATGGCGGCGGGGTGTAAGCCCGACATGGTGACGTTGGGGAAGTGGATTGGGGGCGGGATGTCGTTTGGTGCGTTCGGAGGGCGGAGGGAGATCATGGAGCTCTTCGATCCGAGGAGACAGGGCTCTCTGGCGCACGCGGGGACGTTTAATAACAACGTGCTCACCATGGCGGCTGGGCGGGTGGGCATGGAGGAGGTTTTCACGGAGGCGAGGGCGAGGGAGTTGCATGCGAGGGGCGAGGAGATGAGAGGGAGGTTGAGGGCGGTTTGTGAGGGGTCGTTGTTGAAGTGGACGGGTTTGGGATCGATTATGAATGTTACGTTTACGACTACGCCGGTCGAGGCTATTAAGTGTCCGGAGGACTTTGGGAAGCCTGTTACGGAGTTGGGGGATTTGCTTCATTTGTTTTTGCTGGAGCGTGGATTTTACATGGCGAGAAGGGGGTTTGTCGCGTTGAGCTTGGTGTTGACTGATGAGGATATTGCTGGGTTTGTTGGCGCTGTGGAGGAGTTTGTGCAGACACACAAGCCATTGCTGGCTTTGAACTAGAAGGGAAGTCGAGCATCATTTCGGGAATGTAATAGTTTATACAATAATCATGAATCATTACGATATCTGCCAATTGGCCTTGATGTGATACAGTCACATCAAACAAGACCTAAAGTCTCGCATGGGCGGCCAGACCTCTTCGTCTCTTACTCTTCGTGTTCCCCACCCCTTCCACTTCCTCGACCGCATCCGCCCAAAGGTCTCTACCCACCAAATCCGCCAACCCAAGCACCCTAGTTCTCACGGTCGCGCCATCCCTACGATTCTTCCCCTCCCGTCTCCCCTGCGAGATCTTCTCACAGAACTCCCACAACTTTCCTTGAGCCTGCAACTTCCCCTCCTCATCCCTCCGCGGCATCCAAGCAGCCGCCAGGCGCACCTTAGGCGGCACCTTGGCGTCCTTGGAGCGCGAGACAAGGACAATCCCTTCCTCTTCCTCCCTCGCGAAAGCGTTGCGCAGCGCTTCCTTATTGACGGCTTCGAAGTAGCTCAGATCGCCTTGGTGGTAGAGAGTTTTGCCCAGAACCTGCGCGAAATCCTGCGCTTTCTTGAAATCCACCCATACCTCTGAGTCTGTTGCTGAGGCGGGCGGGGTGAGCATGAAGAGAGAGACGGCGCCGAGCCAGGCCGCTTCGATATAAGGCCATATGAGGAAGCAGTAGAAGTCGTAGTTCTCGCGGCCGGTGGCGCGTTCGCTGGGATGCAGCTCGATCGATGCGATTTCGTCATCTGTGCGCGAAGTTTGCACGACTTTGTCGTCTTCCAGGAGCTTGAGAGTGTCTCTCAGATTGTCGTCGAGCGGCCGGGTGTCGAAGATGAACTCGGCTCGGAAAAGCTGCGATAGGAACAGAACGTACTCTCGTAGAGAGGCGTAGCTGATCCATTGCGTTTCTTCGCCGCCTCCGATTTTCACTTTGAGGTAGAGTGCTGCGCAAACCAGCGCTTGTGATACGAACAGATGGATCGTCATGTTTCTGTAGAACGATAATTGGAAGCGGTCTTCCGCGTAGAAGGTCTCTTCTGGCAGGCCTTCGACTCTGCCGACAAGTTGGGGTCCTAGAACCTCCAGAGCGCGTTCGACGACTGCTTCTGTGTTCTTGGTTGAGAAGTGCGCGAGACGACCTTTCTGCGCTCGAACACGATCGCTAAGCCAGTTGACACGACGGACGAGCTCGCTCTTACCCACGCCGCGGCCTCGGAGTGTGAGAAGTATCGTGCCTACGAGAGCCGTAGGCATGACCACACTGACGTCGTTGATCTCTTTCAGAACGCGATAGCCAAGAGTGGTGAGAATGCGGCGCCGAAGTGTTGCATCATGCGTGCTCTGGACATCGGAAGGCTGCTTCGATAGGCGTGTCTGCTGCTCAGTCACGAATCCGCGTAAACTCCAAGGTTCGTGGAAACGCATGTCGACGCGACCAAGTTTCAGTGAAAGCACATTTGAGGCCGACAGAAAATTGAAGAGGCCTTCCTTGGATTTGGGCCGGCCGAGAAGCTCCGAAACGTACGAATCGACTTCGATCACCTTGTCGTACTGTGTGCTGACCGGGCATATTATGCAGTCGTCAACGCTGCCAGTGAGCACGCTGTCTAGAACGAAACTCAGAATGCCGAACTTTGGGCCTAGGAGTTTGCCTGTTCGCGACCGACCACCTTCAATGAAGCATTCCAAGTTGTGTCCGTTCTGCAAAAGAGTGTCGATGTAAGACTGCACCAGGGTCTGATACAGCTGGTCATCTCCAAAACTCCTTCTGATCCACATAGCACCAGCGTGCTGTAGGAAGGACCCCACGACAGGGAAGTTCAAGTTATCTCCAGCGACCACAGTAGGAAGTGCCAGTCCTAACCGATAGCAAATCACCTGTACGCTCACATAATCAACATGCGAGCGATGGCAGGGCAGAAATATGATGCTCTGTTTCTTCTGCGCCGCCTCTTGGGCCACCCGTCGCAGACGAAGGACTTCCTCACTGTTGACGTGTATCCCCTGATGATACGCCCTGGTCAAGAGTTGAGTGGCCAGATAATACGCTCCACGGATGAAGTATCTCGAATCCATCTTGCAGATCATCTTATCCGTCCACTCCTCCGCGACATTACTCAGCTGCCCTTCCAACTCTATCCGCCTACCCTCTCTCTTTGCCTTCCACTCTTCTTCCTCTCCTTCCAAGCCCAGAGGCCCCATCTTCCCCTCCAACATCTCAGCCTCCACTCTCTTCGCAGCCAGCTCTGAGATCTTGCCCCGTAGCTTCTGCTGCTGCATGACCATGCTCTTCATGCGCTCACTGAAGCCGGGGTAGAAAATCTCCTGCCCGACAATGCTATCGTAGCTGCGCCATCCTGTGCCCGAAATGTGTTGGCCCAGCTCTGTGAGAGCGTTCATGGGCGCCTGGCGAAAGCGCGAGTAGGGCTCGAGTAGCTCATGTTCTTCGGGCGACGCGGCGAAGACGCTGGGTGGGTGGAGGGTGAGGGTGCTGCCTTGTAAGGAGAGGTCGGGCGGGGCATTGTCTGTCGCTACGGGGGCTGGAGCAGAGGGGTTGGTTCTGCTTGGGTCGGACATGTTTATTTGTTCGTATTTAAATTGGTTTACCACCTGTGTGGAGGAGCCATGGCCTGCAGTGGGTGTTTATTGAGATCCTCGTTCGCTCGTCGTCCGATAAGTCGGCTGGCAAGAATTGCGGCCTCAGATGTAGTTGTAGATCTACAGAGCAGCGGTGCTTGTATATTGCAGGGTCCTGAGAGGTTGAGTCGATCGCACAATTTAATTACCTAGTTTCGATGTATATGTACATGGGCTGTTGTAATGCTAGTGGGACGACTGATGGACCATCGGGTTCAGAGAGAGCTTCACAACCCCAGAGTTGTTGACTTGCCTCGGCAAAACAATCGCGATCGACCGCTAGAGACTCACCACTTGCCACCTACACCCAGGTGCATTGCTATGACTTGTTATTTTGAAAGATCCAAAGCGATCTGGACATCTATCTAGTGCTATGGAAGCAGTGAATAGAACTAGAGATGCCTTCCTATACCCATACAATGACCACTGAGGATGTGCCCGAGCTTCAATCTTGACTCTACCTTATCATTTCGTGGCGGGGCAACTACTCCTGCAGGATGATCGATTCTCCCAATGCCGGATAAGGTAGGTCGATTATCGGGAAGTCGGCAGCGTGGTATATCCTCATCATTCTTCTGCGTTCACCGCGATCAGCTCGATTCTTCTGGTTCTGTTCGCCGTTCACAGACCTACCTTGCCGCGACTTCGGACAAACCACCTTACATTACAGAAGCGCCATGCACGACAACTTCGAGAACGACTGGACCCACGTGGATCGTGTTGTCGTCCCGGTGAGGACAACGACCGAAGAGCAGCCACCCAAAAGTGAAAGATACATCGTCACGGCCGACCTATTGATCCCCGGCCGAGGCCAACCCATGAAGGACTGCGGTGTTGTCGTTGAAGGCAAAACAATCAAGTTTGTAGGAAGCATCATCAACCTAGCAACAACCTATGGCCAGCTTCCCAAAACACACGTCAAGATCCTCATGCCCGGCATGTGGGACTGCCACGTCCACCTGATGGGCATCCACAAAGTCGCCGGCGACGCTTTCATCGACGCTTGGAAGAACCCCGTCCTCTCCGGCGCCCGCTCGGCCAGAGACGTGATGCTCTTGCTCGACGCGGGCTTCACATCCGTCCGCGAAATGGCCGGGTACGGGTTACAGCTCGACCAGGCGATAAAGGAAGGCTCGCTCGTCGGACCCAAAATCTACAGCTCCAACTGCATCATCAGCACGACAGGCGGGCACGCGGACTTCCACGATACGCCCTCGGACTGGTGTCGCGACATGCAACAGCACGGAGCGCCTTTCTGCGTCGCCGACGGACCGGACGAATGCATGAAAGCCGTTCGACAGCAACTCCGAGCTGGCGCAGATGTGATCAAAATCTGCGGCTCTGGCGGCGTTGGCAGCGAGCGCGACAACCCCGTCGACCAGCAGTTCACGTCCGCGGAAATGAAGGCGATGGTGGAAGTGGCGACGCAGGCGCAACGCATCGTCGGCGCCCACTGTCACGGCAAGGCAGGCATTGACGCGGCGCTCAGAGCGGGCGTGAAAACCATCGAGCACGGGAGTTACCTGGACGAAGAGTCCGCGGACTTGATGAAGAAGCACGACGCCATCCTCGTCTCGACCCGTTTGATCGTGGAGAACGGTCTGAAACTCAAAGAATTCTTCTCACCTGCTGGATACGCCAAATTGGAAGCCGTTGCCAAAGCGCAGGAGAAAGCAATGCAAATTGCGGTGCGGAAGGGTGTCAAGATGGCTACTGGGACTGATACCGGAGTCTCGATGCCGAACAGCATCGCGACGCAAGGTCTCAATGGCAAAGAGCTGCTCTATCACGTCAGAGCAGGCATGACTCCACTTCAAGCGATCGAAGCAGCAACTGCAAACGGCCCTCTCACGTTGGGTCCGCAGGCTCCGAAGTCTGGCCTGCTTAAGGGAGGTTATGATGCGGATTTCATTGCTCTTGACGAGAATCCGCTTGACGATATCGAAGTGCTGGTCGGAGGGTCTCATGTCACTCACGTATGGCGCCAGGGAAAGTGTTATAAATGGCCGGGGCACCCGGTGAGCATTATTTAAGGTACCTATAGGATCTGGAAAGCAGTCATCAATCACGAATATGAAGAAAAAGAAAAATAGGCCATTGAGACTAGACATCCGCACATTATCAAAAAGCTACGTTGCATAGCGCATCAGTTCCGGTCGTCTCTCATTCAAACATGTCAGCAAAAAGCACCAACTCTCTTCAACGACGCCCCTCTTGCACCGTAGCCGTCACCCTATCATTCTTCAGCGTCAAAATGCCCGTGAACATCGCACGGCCCTTTCCGTAATTCGCATGCCAGACTGCATGATCGCCGTTCACGGCAACATCCAAACCACCCGGAGCCGTGAAGCCAAGCGGACCTCCAGTCCTGAAAAGTGCGCCCTTCCTGGCATACGGTCCAGTGATGGAGTTGCTGATCGCGTACGAGACGTCGTACTTGGGCGTTGTGTAGCATTGAGGCGAGTAGAACAGCACGTACTTCCCGTTCATGTAATTGAGCGCAGGCGCCTCGACGTACGGGCCGTCTTGGGGACCGTTGGTGAGGATCTGGATCGGCGAGCCGATTTTCTGGAAGCCGTTGTTGACGTTGACTTGTTGAAGCAAGATGGGCGTTGGGACGATGGGCTTGACGGTATTGCCGCATTCGCCGCCGCGGCCGATGGCGTTGCCGTCGACTTTGTAGACGACGTAGCGCTTGTTTGTCTTGCGGTCGTAGAAGCCTGATGCGTCAATGGCACCGCCCTGTCTGACGGGGCAGATCCAGGCGTCCCGGGAGTTGTCCACGTAGGGGCCTTCGATGCTTCTGCTGGTTGCGAAGCCGATGCAGTGGATGGCTCCATTGCTGGCTAGGGCTGCACTGTAATAGAGCCCAAATTGGCCATTGGAAAGGGCGACAACATCTGGCGCCCAGACTTTGGGGTGTGCCTTGTTGACCCATGGTGCCAGCTTCGGCATAGCATCCATTTTACCACGGAAATACCATGTCTTCCAGTCTCTCGTGTGTGCCATGGGCACGTGCATTCTCTGGCCATCGATCTTCACTTCAGTCGAAAATGCCCTCCATCCGTCGTTGGTCCGAATGATTGCTGGGTCGGGAAAGTTCTGGCCTGCAAGACGAGGCACTGCTGCTGCGGATCCTCCTGCAAAAAGCGCTATTGTCGCAGCCAAAGCTGCTGTGAGCGTGGAGGCAAGCATTCTTGCTATCTGCTAATGACTGTACTTCGATTACAGATTGCCTGAAGTCAAGAAGAACGAAGGCTTCCTGAGAGTGTCAATACCTTTTCCGGGAAAGCAGTATTCGAATAGACAATGGATAATCCATAAGGCTCTAGCAGGCGCACGGGGACCGCCCTTATAGCCATTGTTCTTCGCCGCTGTTGGCGAAAGTCCAGCACAACGCGCCACTCGACACGTGGAGCAGATACAAAGGAACAGATCTCGACAGTCTTTGATAAAGCAGATAACCATGCCAAGCGCTCCTTATTGTCGTGCCAGCGGCTCTCCGTAAGGACAAAGGACTATGACGGTTGAGATGAAGCATTCCCTCTCTGCTCAAGACTGGAGGCCAGCATCCCGATAGAGCCTAATGAGTGTTCTTCGGGTATCGTGAGCAGCAAGACGCGACTCACTCAGCGACTGGGAAAAGATGGGCGTTGCAGTCGCTATGGAGTCGGATGGTTGCGGTCATTGAGTCGCCAAGACATTACCACATTCCTGGAAGACGCCGCAATCGGAACAATGTAATCTGATAATCATTGGTATGTATTTCGGAAGTGCCAAGACTCAAGAGACTCGCGCTCTTTGAGGCGCCACGATTGACGACGAGCTGCCGCCTGTAACGTATATTGCTCGATATGTACATGACGCAGGAAACCACTTCGGATGCTATTATTCAGGTTAGATAGCAAAAGACGTCATGGATGCTTCAAACGCACATATTCAGAGCGCATTACAGTCGAGAACGCTGAGCGTCACACCGGATTGTGCCGGAAGTAGAGCTCGTCGCAATCTGTAAGGTGTTCCTCTAGTGGCGTCAATTGGTGGTTGAATTGTCATGCAGGACGGCTTAATGAGATTTGTCCAAGAGGCCCAGCATTAGTCGTAATCATAAATCATTCGCGCTGTCAGTGCTCGTGAAAATGGGCCATTCGCGATGCATCCATGCAATTTTGAAAAAGGTCGATGGGTTGCGGCAGACGAATTGCACGTGAAATGGTGTCGGTGAGCTTTGATAGCATCCATGCGAGCAAATGATCATCTCATTTCACCATGGTAAGCATAGCTCCTTCAGTGCCACGGGCGGTCTTTAGACTCGTCATCGTCGAAGTCGGGTAGGACATCGTTCGCAGCAAGGCCCATGGACTCGCCAGTCCTACGTACGACTTCCTTGAGTGCCTGGCAGGCAGGCGAATCGCCAAAGTTGTCGAAGAAGCTCTCGCCAAAGTCACAGCTCATGCCAATCCTGGGGTCTAAAGGAACCGCCCCAAGGAATGGCACATCAGTGTCCTTCGCCAGCTGCCTTCCGCCACCAGTGGTAGCCCTGAAGATCTCTGACTGGTGCGTACAGTTGGGGCAAACGAAACCAGACATATTTTCCACGAGTCCCAAGATAGGAATACCGGCTTTCCGGCAAAAGTCGATCTCCTTGCGCACGTCCAAGAGACTGACTTCTTGAGGTGTAGTGACAAGAACAGCGCCGTCAATGCCGGATTCCTTGAGGAAGCTTGTCACGGATAGATGCTCGTCGGATGTGCCAGGCGGCGTGTCGACAACCAAGTAGTCCATCTCACCCCACTCAACGTCCTTCAAGAATTGCTTGATGAGGCCGTTTTTCTTGGGTCCACGCCAGATGACCGCATCGTCACGGTTAGGCAGCATGAACTGTACGCTCATGACGCCGAGATTGTCGCTCACCCACACAGGCTCCCAGCCGGTGTTTGTAACATGGATTGTTTCCGCCTCAACTCCCATCATCTTGGGTATGCTGGGACCGCAAATATCTGTGTCCATGATTCCGACCATGCTGTCCGCATTACTTGCGAAAGCATGCGCAAGCATGGTTGTGAATGTGCTCTTGCCTACTCCTCCCTTGCCACTCAAGACGAGAATCTTGTGCTTGACGCCGGCCAGTCTCTGGGTAATGACGGGGATATCGGGATCCGGTCCTTTGGGAGCCGACGCACAGATCTGCTGGTTGGGACATCCGGCACAGGCATCGCCTTTTCCTGCACTCTGTGATTCGGGGCCAGGGCAATGTTCAGGCTCGGGTGCGACGAGTGCTGGTGCTTTCTTCAGGTGTGAGTCGAGAGCGTCGTCCACAGGCTGGATGGGTTCTTCTAGTGAGGGTGCCATGGTTGCGTTTTCTCTTAGTTTGTACAACACGAGAGACGTCGTTGCAGACCCACGTTGTATGTTGTGTAGAGAGAAGACTGGAAGTCGGTTGTGCCCAGCAAAAAGTGCTGGTTATCGCTTGGTCAGCAGGTGTAGTGAAGCGATAACGGCGGGGTTTGCGAAAGAGCCGAGCTGTGACGCCACCTGATCTAGACGCCCACTCACAGCATACGCATTATTCAACTCTTCGAAACATACATACATACCATCTCTGTGATCAAGGACATACCATTTATCATTCAGGACCAGCCTTCCTTATAGTACCTGTAGCTGGTCCGCTTTAGATGGAGCAACATGCTTTCAAGAGTCTCGTCTCGCCTACCAAGGCTCTCCTCACGTGTTGGCCAGATTGAACGACCACGGCTCTCGCAGCAAACTCGCCTTAGATCTTATCTCGCTCCTCCATTCCTTCTAGACGAATACATCCCAAAATTCCAACTCTTGACGCCTCTTCAGGAATCAAAGAAACGCTCCGCCGCGTATGCACACTTGAGCAATTGCAATCTTTGTCCCCGGCTCTGTGGAGTCAATCGCTTTGAGAAGACCGGAACATGCCTGGTCGGCGCCGATGTTGTTATCAACACGATCGCGCCGCATTTTGGCGAAGAGCCTTGTCTTCAAGGTCATAATGGAAGCGGCAGCGTATTCTTCAGTGGTTGCAATCTTCGCTGCGTCTTTTGCCAGAACCACGACATTGCCCACCAGAAGAACGGCTTCAATATTTCGCCAGAAGAGCTAGCGGAATGGTACATCAAGCTACAAGAGGTCGGCAATGTGCACAACATCAATCTGGTGACGCCAGAGCACGTTGTTCCACAAGTTGTGCTTTCTATCCTTCACGCGAAAGAGCTTGGCCTTCGACTGCCAATCGTGTACAACACGTCCTCCTTTGATTCACTGGCGAGCATTGAGCTACTGGACGGTCTGGTGGATATATATCTGCCTGATTTCAAACTCTGGAACTCAGCATCCTCCAAAAGGCTGTTGAAAGCCGACAACTACGCGGAGGTTGCGATGGAGTCCATTAAGGCGATGCACAACCAGGTCGGTGATTTGTGCTTCACCGCAGACGGCATTGCAAAGAAAGGTGTACTGCTGAGGCATCTTGTCATGCCTGGCTATGAGGAAGAAGGCAAGCAAATCGTCCGCTGGCTGGCCGAGAATGTGAGCAAGGACCTTTACGTGCACGTTATGGAGCAATACCACCCAAGAGCTCATGTGGGCAAGAAATCACGAGGAGCTAGTGGAAGAGCTTCCAAACTCGCTTCGGACGCTGTGGGGACTGGTGGGCAGCCTGCGAGTGCCAGCGCGAAGAAGCATCTTCGCTATGAAGAGATAAATCGTGCCGTGAGCCTTGATGAAGTTGCAAGTGTCCGCAAAGCGGCAGAGCAGGTAGGTCTCTTTGATTCGGCACGGGATATATATTTCGCTAAAAGTTCATCAGGTCGGTCTTTGGCGATTCGCTGATGCTGCTGAGCATGGTGGTTTCAATCTATGACCTCTAGAAGCACGGGACAAACCTATCGACCCGCAATATTTGCGTGCAATCGCAGACCCTCTATCGTTGGTACTAAAGACACCTGAGATGACTTCACCGTGGCGCTTCCCTTATCGTGCGCATGGACTCCACAGTATATTTCTTTGTTGTTTGCAGCTAATAGTTGTCTCGGCGGCAATATTTTTGTTCACATGACGCACTTTATGCAAACCTGTTCTGCAGCCGCATACATGTAATTACAGGAAGCATGTGCCTGCACATGATGAGTGTTCCTATTGCATGATGATGTTTTTTGTCTTCAGTCTCTACGGCGAATAGCATACGCCTTATGCGTACTTGCAGGTCCCGAAAGCACATTGCACCTTGCTAATCTACTTCAAAGCTGCGGTCTTGGTCCATTCCTTTGTCTGCTCGCAAACGAATCTCGGCACGGCGGGAAATCAAAGAATCAATGGAGCTGTCAGCGGTTCAATCATCATTACAAGTGCAGGCGTAGCCGTAACCTGCTCTTCCCATCTCCGCGGCATTACAGTCAACGCAAGAGACGGCTCTCAAAGGTAAAGGCTGCAAGTTCACGACCTTGACATATATCCAACGGCAAAAGACTTGCTGAGCGAGAGAGCTGGTCTCTTGAGTTTCGGTCAGCTCCCCGAATCGTACTCACATGGCTGCTATGGAAGTACAAGCCAACATGCTCTCATTGCTGTACTACCAGCATCGCGTCTACACCTCCGAATTGGGAAAGTCACACCACTCCCTAAGCAAGCTGTACAAGAAGCTTGAAAGAATCGAAAAAACACTGTCGGCGTGGAAAGACCGAGGTCTTACACGAAAAGACAAGAAGAGGTTACAATGGGATCGCGCGATTGCCACCACGACAGCCAAGAGATGGGAGACGCAACAAGTATATCTCCACGATCACCTTCGCCAATGTAGCGATCTGATTGCTTCTTACAATTCAAACATCTACCACTACACGTCATCTTCCTGGAAGTCTCCGCTATCGCCCACCGCATATCCTTTCACTCCCAACAGCTCAATACCTGCAACACCCTGGACCGCCGGTCCCTTCGAGGAGAGGTCTGTCTGGAACAGCGAGATACCGCAATACTGGGATCTGTCAATGCTCCATGAACCGTACAATCAGTCCCCGATCAGACAATCCTCGAACTATGGCTTCCACGAGCCTGCCAGACAAGCCGTGTGGTATGATCGGAATGGCCTCGTCGAGCCTAACAATGGGAGCTTCTACGGCCAAGTTGATCCAGGAGCAACCAATTCCCAAAAAGCAAGGTCGAGCAATAGATCGTCGCTCTCTGAGAAAGATGCACTACCAGAGCTACTCACCGCGTCAGCACCGACTAAACCCGGTCCAGGAAATCATCGTCGTAGATATTCAGAGAACGCGATCCAGCTGATTGAGAGCCGCCTGGAAGCGGCTACGAAAGGCCCTCGAGTCGGATCAGTGCCACCGTTGAAGCGAGCCTCATCCGAAACCAGCGTCAGCAAGGAGGATTGAGACAAGAAGACGACTGAAGAGAGGCCACAGCGGGGGCGTGGCTGGCTGATGCGTTTGTCACATATATGCACTTTGATAGGTCATTTAACATTTGCACATAACGTAAGGTCAAATCAACCACTTCCACGTTGGGCTGTGATCCGGACATCCTCGCGTGCGAGCAATCACTCTCAGTAGGGCAACGAGTCTAGTATCTCTTCCTGCTACCCCAGCCAAAGCCCGTTTCGTAACCGGACAGGGGCCCTCGTAGCAACGTGATACCTACGACCAGGCTCCACGCCTCCATCAGAATAGGGTTGCAGCTTGGCTGCTGCGAACCGCTGCCGTGGCGTTCCACAAACGTGCTGCCGATGCAATCCTGCCGCTACTGGCGTTCGGGGAAACAAACGCCAGCCGAGCAAGCCATTTTCTCAACTCTGTCCGTCTTGCATCTCGTCCACCTGTTGCTGCTATGCGCCTGGCGCAACGTGCACCACTGCAACGGCGAGGCTGGCCACACACATTGTGCCCCAGGTGTCAGCCGCTATTCTCCGATGCGGATTGTCGCTGCCGTGGGACGAACATGTGTCTTAGACGCCCTGCCCTCCTTGCAGACCAGGATCATTGTGCCCAGGATGGGGCCTGACCCTTGTCTTCGCGACCTGTCGTACCGGCCTGATCGGCGTGGGTCTCCTGCAATTTGACGTGAACAAGGGAGATTCGATCTGATCTTGGATCTGATCTGCTCAGGTGAGCTTGGTCAGGTCCCGTCGACCCGGTCTGGCAGCTTTGCTCTTCACGCAACGAATCGCTTCCTTCTGCTGCTGCAGGCTACTGCTGCGCAGCAGCATATCCCCGTTCCGCGTACCGGCCTCTGGGACTGCCATAATTGTCGTGGTTTATGCAGAGTACCACTTCGAAACACTGTCATCGCTGGCAAAGCACGGCATCTGCGCTCTGCCATTATCTCGCTACCGACGAGATTTGAGAGCCATAAGAAGTGCAAAATCAGTAAATTGGAAGGTGCACTTGAGGCCCCTACACCCGCGCGACTACCTCAATGGCAACGACTGCTGATACCTCCTCAACCAAATGATCACACTTCTAGTAGGAGGTCACGTCCGTCTTCAGAGAGCAGACATGTGACGCGATTGAGACCACTGCATATCTGACCTCTTGAATATTTCCTCAATCCTCTTTCACACAACCGCCCTTGCTCTTGTCCCTAAACCACATCGAACTTGCGCCCCTTCCTGCAGGCTCCAACGTTGACAGCCGTTACTCTCCACATCTGTACGACATCCACCCTCGTTTGCTGTCCGGGCAGGCCTCTCTGCATACGAAACCCTGCAAGTTCCGTAACCGCCACCTGAGCAAACGCCTCCAGACTCTGCCAGACTGGCATGCTTTTGATGTGGCACCTCTTTCGGGCCAGAAAAAACGTCACTGTGGCATTGTGACATCTTTCTTTCTCCACTTTCTTACCTGCCTTTTTTGTCATGCTCGCAAACCGTTTTCTCTACTCCATCAACGCTCCCTGATAGAGGCCTCTGCTACAAGGGCCTTCTCTTCGATCGATCGTTACACGCCATAGTCATTTGGTCGTACTTAACTCGATCGCCTGTACTCGAATCACTCTCTGACAATCAATCACACTTGACCTAAGCTCTCTCCATCTTTCGGAGAACACAAGCTCCAAGATGGTCGATTCTGGCGAGCAAGAAATTCCTGTGTCGAAAGCTCAACGCCCATCTCCTTCTCGGCAGTCAACATTGCTTTCAGGCTTGCACCAAAAATCATACGCTTCGACCGAAGGGCGAAATCAAGAACCATCATCCGTCAATGAAGCACCTGCCGCTACATTGCTTCCCTCGAAGTCAACAAAGCGCGAGCTCAATCTTGCCGAAACACCACAGCCGCAACCAAGCGCTGAGCTGAGACCGTTCATTGCCGATAGTGCAGTACAAGGTGTCGTCTCAAGGTCGCCTTCGTTCGTCAGCGAGCGAAGAGCAAGCCTTACAGGAAGGCTATCTTCCGATGGTAGCCGAAGCCGAGCGGTATCCTTGAGAGAGCAAGCAAACATCTCACGACGATCGTCCCTGGAAACACTACACGAGCATGATCGAGCTCCCGAAAAGGCACAGGAACATGTTCTGTTGTCGCGACCATCGATGCCGTCGTTCAACCTTCCACGAAGGCCACACGTGAAGCGAGACTCCTCTCTGAGGCACCAGTCCAAACCATCGGATGAGGGACTGACAATACCCAGTATCCCACGTCGCGCTCTGACTAGCTCAGTGTCTGACTCCATGTTGGCGGCAGGAAGGGCCAGGCCTAAGAGCCACCCGCCCTCGAGGTCACCATTTCCAGGACAGAGTGCGAGCGAAGAGGTTGACGAAAGCCGCTCAGGAACCACCAGCCGATCTGGCTCTGTGGGAGCACAAGACCCATGGCAGCCTCCACCCCTGTCTGCAAGTATGCCGCAGACGCCGCGTCTGACTTATTCTGTCCCTTCTCGAAGGCCCAGCCTCACATTCAAGCGTCTGTCAAGTCTCGATCAGCTCATCACGTATCGGGAGGACAAGGAGTCTTGGAAGCGAGAATCGTTCGTCTCTGGCCGTCGGATTCCACCATCGACTTCTGCTTCTCAGACCCAAGCTCCATCATTCATCTCGGCTTCGAATGATCAAGCTTCTCCAACAACTCCTGTTGAGAAATTCTTTACAGCGGTCGAGAGAAATACTCAAGCTCACGGAGACAGCTTTGAACAACGAAGCAGATTCCGCCACTTCGCAGCAGAAGTAGGCTTCTGCTTCACAATCGCCATGACCCAGTTCCTGGCCGAATACCTGATATCGGGCTTCGCAATCGTGCTCCCAAGCCTCTTCAACGCCAACTCCGATGAAGGCGTCGATGCGACCGGCCTGTTTTGGCCAGCTGCCCTGTTGTCGCTTATCCTCAGTGCTTTCCTCTTGGTCTTCGCCCGGGTCTCTGATATGTACGGCGGATACCCTCCATTCATGTTCGGACTGATATGGCTAGCCGTTTGGACTCTGATCCCTGGCTTCGTCAGCTCAAGCCTCTTGTTGAACGTTTCCAGAGCCATGCAGGGCTTCGCCATCGCGGCCTTCACGCCGTCTACCTTCGCCATGGTCGGCAGCATCTATCCAGAGGGCCCTCGAAGAAATGTCGTGCTTGGCCTTTACGGTGCTTGCGCGCCACTCGGTTTCTTTGCTGGATTCCTGGCTGGAGGTGCTTTGTCATCTAACGAGGCGAGATGGTACTTCTGGATTGCATCTGCTTTGGCTTTCATCACAGCAATCACCGCATACCTGTCTGTTCCTTATGACAGAACGGACAGGCAGCGTCTACATCTGAAGATGGATTGGCTTGGAGCTTTCTTGATCACGAGCGGACTGATCTTGGTGACATACGCCTTGTCTGTGCAGCCATACGCCAACGCCGATGATTTGGACAGGAATGGTTTCACGTTCCGGATCGTCTATGCTCCGCTCTCCAGTGGTGCGGCGTGTCTACTTGTTGCATTCTGGGTGGAAGGGTGGTATGCAAGTTGCCCTCTGTTGCCGTTTGAGTTCTTCAGGCCGAGGGGAGTCAAGTCGTTTTCGGTGGCTTGTCTGTTTTTCTACGGTTCCTTTGGTGTTTGGCTCTACAACTCCGCTGAGTAGTAAGTGTTTAGGTCACCTTTAATCGAATTTTGCTTTGCTAACATTCCACAGCTTCGTTGCACCTTCGGTAACAGAAGACCCGGACAGCATCAAGGGGATCATGCTCTCTCTGTGGTACACGCCGATGGCCGTAGGCGGAATAATCTTCTGCGTGATCGGCGGTTCGCTCTTACACATCGTGCCCATCAAGATTTTGCTCATTCTTTCTGGTCTGGCGTGGATCGGTGCGCCGCTCGACTTCGCCGTTGGTCCCATTCCTCTCACCTACTGGTCAGAAGTCCTACCTTCCATGATCTGCGGCACACTTGGCATCGATTTGACCTTCACCATCGCGACAATCTTTCTCTCATCATCGCAACCGCTGAAATTTCAAGGCGTGGCAGGGGCGGTATCGTCTATCCTCGTCAACCTGGCCATGTCGTTCTCGCTACCAATCTCATTGATTGTCAAAGAGGCGGCCACGGCACACGCATTGAACGACACACTCGACAACGACGTTGATCCGAACATCTGCGGTTTTCGAGCAGCGTTTATCTACGGCTCTGCTTCGGCGGCGATCGGTCTGCTAGTCTGTATCTTCCGCGTACGCATTTCAAGATCCGTTGTGAGTGGCAAGAAACAGGAGGTGGATGAGGAGAGACCGAGGACGTCGTCGTCTGCAGCGTCTGTTTCCATTGCGTACGATGAAGGCAGACGTTCGTATGGCGAATGAAAACAGGCGGAGGTGGAGTGAGCGCTACCGGAGGTGTAAGGTCTCAAGGTATGGTCCTAGGAATGAGGCACAATGAGGTGAGCCGGAGTGGGACTCGATCGTGGGCCCGCTCCATAAATCCACTCTCGGTGGCTCGCTTGTTTTAGGCAACCGCTGTGGCCAATAATGCGATGAGGCACAAGCATTCTTGCATGGTGCTGCAAAGGGAAAAAAGTTAGAGGAGATGGTCCAGAGGATGGCTAGAAGGCAGCTTCACAGCTGGTATTTTCCTGGTTCTATGTTTGCGTATCAGCTCCGAGGTATATCTATGGCAGGAATGCAGCTCAAATAACATCAACATACATAACATACCTCATAGCGTTGGTACTCTTTCTTCCCCAGCCAACCCTCGCGGGCGAACGGTGCGCTTGACGACATCGTGCCAAGCGAGGTGCATCCAGTCTTCACTTCCATCGCCATAGCCCCACCACAACACATTCCCGCAGCAGCGGCTCCCACTCCGCTCGCAAACTGTCCTCACTCACCATTCCACAGCCAATAGCGGCGACTTCACTTCCATAAGCCCACAGGCTACTGCGAACTGAAAGGTGAATTCATGCACTCGAGACTCGCACATGCCCCGCCCACCCACACCCTCTCTCTACGCATCCACTCAAAGTCTTGTTACTCGGGTCTGGCTACTGCTGCATGTCAATAGCCTTTAAAGCATCCAAACCCAAAACTTGCTTCTCTTCTTTTTGTCCTCTTCTCTTCCTCCTGGCACTTCATTTCATGCATTGATTTTTCTCAACCACTTCAAGAAGCTGCAGATCGACGACGACACCAACACCATGTCGTCTACGAACGGCGACCAAGGCATGAACATGGATGGACTAAGAGAAAGGCTGCCACATCGGCCCGATGCTCCTGTCAAGGCGGAGAACGCGGGCGTAGCTCAGGAAGCGGTGCAGGTACTCAATGAGCAAGAAGCCGGTCAAGAGAAGGATGAGAAAGACAAGAAGACGTATGGCAGGACACCGGACGGCACAGGTGCGTACACGACAATACCCTCCCTTTGCGGCTCTCGAGCCTCGACAGTGTGGGATAGCAGATTTACGATAGAGAGCAAAGAAATGCCCGCAAGAACAGAGAGCTCGCGTCTGTCCCATTCCTCTCGTCAACTAATCATGCTGATGCCGTGAATGAAGTGTTCACCGTGCCTCACACCGAGGACATGGTATCCCAGCTATTCGACCCAACGCAACCAAAAAACGCCTCTGACATCGCCATTGTCACCGTGCTAGCCTACCTATGCGGCCTTCTATACTTCTTGCCCGAGCGACTCCGCGTGCCTGTCTTCGCCGTGATATTTCTCTTCTGGCGTACCTGCTACAACGGCGGCATCGGCTGGCTGCTGCAGAGCCAGTCCCACCATAAGCGCCTTACATCCTGGGCCAAGCGCTCCGGGATCTTCGAGAAACCTGAGTCTGGCAAAAACTCCCGTCCCTTCCTGTACAAATGGCTCAAGCAGGAGCTCGAGGCCAAGATTCCAAAGGACTACAAGTTCGAGGATGCTCCCTTGGAGTACAACACCTGGCTACTCTTCCGCCGCGTCGTAGACTTGATCCTCATGAGCGACTTCGTGTCGTACTGCCTCTTCGCCATCGCCAGTGGCGGCCGGCCGGTTGGCGAGAAGCTACCAATGACAATCGCTCGCTGGGTCTGCGGCATCGGCCTTGTGCTGTTCAACCTCTGGGTCAAACTTGACGCGCACCGCGTGGTCAAGGACTTTGCCTGGTATTGGGGCGACTTCTTCTACCTGATCGACCAGGAGCTTACCTTCGACGGCGTGTTTGAGCTTGCTCCGCACCCGATGTACTCTGTCGGCTACGCCGGATACTACGGCATCTCTCTGATGGCGGCGAGCTACAAGGTCTTGTTCATCTCCATCATCGCCCACGCGGCACAGCTCATCTTCCTCACCTTTGTTGAGAACCCGCATATCGAAAAGACCTACAACGCTCCGCCACCTCTTCCGAAGCGTTCAGAAATTTCAGACGTGTCTGGTCTACCACCGACGGACCGTCCTCAATATCAGTCGCGCCTCTTGAGCGTCGGAAACATCCAGGAAGCGGCTCTCAACCCTCCGTCCACTGGTCCGTCACAGGCGCACAACCTACTTGGCTTCCAAAATGTCGACCTTTTCCGCGTGACAGACACGTCAGTCATACTGTTGCAGCTCTACATGTACAGCGTTGCCTTCCTCACGCCCTCGAACCTCACCTGGCAAGCCTTCTTCATCCTGAGCGCTTTCGCCTGGCGTCTGTGGTACTCAATTGGCCTCGGAGTCATTCTCGACCGACAGTCAAACAAGAAGCGCTGGACCCGCCACTTTGTCAAGTACGGTGAGGGCATCGACGAAGCCTGGCGACAGTGGAAAGGCATCTACCATCTCAGCATGGTCATGTGCTACACTAGCTTTATCTGCGCTACTTGGAAGATGTACTCCCTGCCCGCCGACTGGACTTACGGCATGACGATTCTGCGCCACGTCTTCGGAATCGCTCTCATCGCGCTGCAAGTCTGGACCGCTACCAGTATCTATGAGTCTCTGGGCGAGTTTGGCTGGTTCTTCGGCGACTTTTTCTACAACGGCCCTCAGAAGCTTACCTATGATGGAATCTACCGTTTCTTGAACAACCCTGAGCGCACCATCGGCCTGGCTGGCGTGTGGGGTGCCGCCATCTTGACTTGGAGCAAGGCCATTTTCTTCCTGGCCTTGATGAGCCATGCTCTCACTCTATGTTTCATCCAATTCATCGAACGCCCGCACATGGAAAAGCTGTACCGCCAGAGCCTCCGTGAGACGTCGGGCGTCTCGAAGAACATCCAGCGCTCTCTCCCACCGCCGCTGCAGAAGTGGACTGGCAGCGTGGACAAAGTTTTGGATGAGACGTTGGACTTTGTTGAGGACTTCATCGATGCCGCTCGGCCCAAACTGGCGGCTGGATTTAGCAGCTTTGTCAAGGACTCTAAGACTCTGTTCAGCAACTATCCGGCTCGCATCAGCATTACCAAGTTGGCGCCGGATCTTGCAGGCTTGGAAATCAAAGACTACTCCCTTGAGATTGATACCACCAACCCAGCTATTCAGAGCTTGAGTCCCCCACAAAGTGGCCGCGAAGGTGAGGCTGGCCAGAAGCCGCAGAGCCGGACGGACAGCTTCAAACGCTTGACCGTGCAATATGGAGCGCCTATCAGAGTCAAATGGACAGCACCACTGAACCACAGCAAGAAGGACTGGGTGGGCTTGTACATGGTCACCGACAACGCCTCTCGCGAGGCCACAAAGGTCTCCGCGCAAGGAAGATGGGTCGCCACGAACAAAGGCGAGATCGACTTCGCCAACGCCGACTCGGGCATCCTCATCTCCAACCAACAAGTCTCAGCCGCGGAGCGCAAAGACGGCGAAAACCGCGACTTCATGTCTGGCGAGATGGAATTCTCCGGCGACAAGCTATGGTGGACGCAGGGCGTGTTCGAGTTTCGCTACCACCACGACGAGAAGCACAACGTCATGGCCATCTCGCTGCCCTTCGAGATCCGCATCGACCGCTTCGACGAGGACGACGTCGACGTCGACGCCAACGGCATCGTCCGCAGCGCCGTCGAGCAGGCCGTCCTGCCCGTCGTGCAGAACTGCTTCGATCGTGATCCTGACACCGCCCCGCGCTCTGCCGACGAGCAGTTCGGTCCTACCCTCGAGCGCGAAGGGAAGTATGCCAAGCGTGTTGTGTATGCCATCCAGCAGATGTTTGGTATTGAGTTCGCGCCGGAGGTTGTTCAGGCGGATGGAAATGTGAGGAACTTGGCTTGGAGGATTTGCAATGCGAAGAAGGTGCTTGCGCCGTATAGCATGTCGCATTCGAAGGGTAGGGCGACGCCTACTTAGTGGATGCTAGAGGTGAACTGCAACGTGTTTTGGCGACATGATTTCGCGCCCCTGGGAAGGAACGTCATACACATCGAAAGTACATAGAGAATGGGAAAAGAATGAAAATCGTCCCACCTAAAGATCGGTCTGTCTGTCCGACACTGCACACGGACATTGCGGCACGCGCGAACCATGAGATCAGATTCGAGAGGATCACCAAGGACTCATGACATCGTGCCGCGAGCTCCCAAGCATACCTTATTCAAATCACTCTAACTCGGAACCCGGCCATGCCATCTCATCCCACACAGCAACCGAGGCAATCGTGTGGTCAGGTCAATGACATGTGTGTGCGTGTCAAACGGCGGTGATAAACTATTGCCGACTTACTGGAATGGTGCTCCTGCTCGATTAGTGTATTGTACTGCTGACTAGTGCACAACACTAGAGATTACTGCATTGTGGATATGAAGTAGTCGCTTACGGTCCAGCTATACATGCTGCTGAAAAGGTGAAACAGACTTTCGGCCAGCGCTAGAACGTATGGGGGAGATGCATGCATCAAACATCAAATACTTCCCTACCTATATCGACGACTCCTGCATACCGATACCCATCTTCCCTCCGTTCCAAATCACACGCCGTTGATTGGAGTGTAGTTTCTCTCGCGCGGTCTGTTGGGCAATCTAACTGCGATCCTCATCACACCCGAGCATCTGCCCGGCCTAGCCTCGTCAATCGCTTGGTGTGAAGGCTCCGCAAACGCTCGCAAGTTCGACAGACGGCGTGGCAAGCCATTTCCAACGCGCGTGCTCCTGATCAGCGAGCATGGTGTCTGTGTGTGTGCGTGGCGTGCGCCCGAGAACCCGTTCGCCGGGTGTGCTGGGCAACCACTTGACAGCTCAATATACCAGAGATATGAAACACCACAAGCGAGTGCCGAACAGGAAGGATCACATCACCTTCATGGGTCGACCAACCAGCCAGACCGAAGTATCTAGGTACCCATCACCGCAAATGGGGGTATTTGGCGCTGCAAGTGGCGTAATTCGAAACGCAGCCCGCCTAATCAAACTTGCCATAGCGCCTCTGCGAACCGTTGGAACTTGTCAACCTTGTGCTCGGTTCGCCCGCGCAAGAACAAATCCACCTCCTCCCTTTTCTCGCCCTTCCTAAGACCTGGAGCAGCAGAGAAAGATGATGCCCGATCGAGGTAGTCGACGGTGGCTGCGGGCGCGCGCCAGGACCCCTTGGGTTCTGAAGAGTCTATGACTTTCTGTAGGTGTTACCTCTTCTCGCAACCGTTTCTTCAAACTGTTTACTACCACCTGTCGCTCGTTGTTCTGCCTATCGGTTCGCCGCCTGCCTTTGAGGCATTGTGATAATTTTTCTTTCTGGACGTTCCTTTTCGCGCATACATTTTCTTGATTATAGTCGACGCCTTTTCCTACTTCAAGTCTCTTGTCAGAGGCATGCCGTTCTTTACTATGAGCCTTCGCCGGGCGTTACAGGCTTCCATTCTCTTGCTCGCGACAACCACATCAGCGCAAAAATGCTTCTATCCCGACGGAACCCTTTCATCATCAGATACGCCTTGCAGTACCGAAGGCCACTCATCATGTTGCAACGCCGACTCGTATTGCATGGATAATGGACTTTGCTTTGGAGGGGGGATTGTTAGTAGAGGGAGTTGCACGGACGAGACTTGGGGCAGCGATGCTTGCGCGGGATCTTGCAAGACAGGTGAGGAAGAACGCGGCTAGGCTTATGGTTGAGTGTTGGGCTGACAATGTCGGAACGTGTAGAGAGCCCAAATACAGGCATTGCGATCACACCTTGCGCGGACCACGGCGAAAACAGCACATTTACATGCGGACTAGACAACTCACGGTGTCGCAACGAGGATAACGTCTGGAAACTCAACTCACCTGGTAACATCGTCCTTCGATCATCACAAGTCGCCGACCTTCTTGGACCTGCGATGGAAAGCTCGACTACAAGCCCTGAGATAGCGGCTTCATCTGCCTCATCAACCAACGGGACGACCATGTATACTTCCAGTCAGATGGCCGGCCTAGGATGCGGACTTGGCCTTCCATTGGCATTCTTCCTTGTGGTTGCTCTTTGCATGTTGCACAAAGAAAAGCAAAAGCATGCAGGGCCCAAACTGATGTACAAACTCCCCGACAACCACCAAGAGTTCATCGCTCAAGTGCCACAACACCACAACAGTTTCCGCGCACAATCAAATCTCTCAATCGACTCGCGCCAGACCGACGTCTACAGCTCGCACGGCCTCGGACGCGAAAACAGCATCTTGACAATAAACAGCGCCCGACCAGCGCAAGCGCACTCCTTCCTCGATCGCTACGACTCGCTCAAGAGCAGCCACGCGCCCTCGCAAGTCGTGGTCCACGAGATGGACGGCGTGTCACCTCACGAGCCTGTCGTGCGGTTCGAACTGTCCGACAAGCGATTCTCAACACCGACTGGGAATTGATGAGCTCGCGGGCGAATTTTTGTTGGGGCGAAAACAAACCGGCGTTTGGTACGACTCGAAAAGACGGCTGTCAGGTATGCGAAATTTACAGATATCTAATTTCTATGCAATGCGACGATTCACAACGACTTGCTCTTCCTCACATGGCCTCCTCGAGTGCGACGGCATATGGGCTGCCTATACGTGTGTAACTGCGGCAGTTGAGAACAATGCCGCCTATAATGTAACGCTTACACTGCATTTCATTGGTCTGCGTACAATGGTATTGCAACACGGGTAGCTGAGCACGTGTCTGGTTCTCGTGCTCTCTTCATGGTTGACGTCCCAGCTTAGCGATATGGCGCAGTTGATATTACCATCTATCTCGAATTGGATTACGTCGCAACTCGGCTCTGGTCTTCGCGTTCGATCATCATGCTCTCTCCGTGGTCGACATCTTCGCTGATCACCATGACTCAGCTGATATCACCATTGATGTCGAACCGGCTGATCGCATCACGTCGCTATTCTGCTTCGGTCTTTCCCTGTTTCTTTCGCCAGCTCACGCAAAACTCTTGCCCTGATTCAGCCCATTCAGCATCGTCGCACCTTCAGGCTTCAGGGAACCTCAATTTCGGCAATATGCAGTTTGGTCACACAGGCTTTAGAACCGTCTTGATAGGCAATGCAAATATCGGTTGCCTTTGAATACCAATTTGCCGATATATTTGCATGCCTTCTCTCCGCGAAGCATCCCAGGCCAATACACCGATTCCGAATCGTTATGCTTGATCTCACGTTCACTGTGCTTCTGCTCGCCAGCATCGCCTTCGCGCTTCCTCTGAACAGTCCACTCTTGGCAGAATACGACTATGTTCGTCATCTTTGTGACCATTTGGAAGAAATATGGAAACTTGACTTTTTACAGATCATCTTCGGTGGCGGGCCATCCGGACTCACAGTAGCGAATCGCCTGTCCGAAGATCCCAATGTCAATGTCCTCGTTCTGGAGGCTGGGCCTGCGGATGTCGGCGAAGACATCATCTACATCCCCGGTTTCATAGGGCATGATATCGGAGGACGGTATGATTGGAATCTATCCACGGTTCCGCAGGCTTATATGGATGGGAATCCAAGGTCTATCCCTCAAGGGCGCGCTTTAGGTGGAGGTATGGTTGCGCGAGCTCATTGTCTGCAGTTGGCAAGTTGACACAACCCTGCAGGCACTCTTCTCAATGGCATGCTATGGAATAGAGGTGGCAGAGCGGACTACGACGACTGGTTTCAACTAGGAAATCCAGGATGGAGCTGTGACGATCTTCTGCCATATTTCAAGAAAAGCGAATCGTACTCTCCAATCCAATCTCCCGACGTTGCCAAACAGTATTCCACTCGCGAAGATCAAAGTTTTCACGGCTACTCCGGTCCAGTGAACGTCAGTTTCCCACGCTACACTTGGAACGCCTCGATCAATCTCTTCGACGGCTTGAACGAACTCGGCATCCCGACCGCTTACGATCCGAATGCTGGCGACATAGCAGGCGCTAGTTATTTGCCGTTCGATCTGGAGCCGGTCACTCAGACGAGAAGCACTGCACGCCGGGCCTACTTCGATACTGTCATCGACAGGCCGAATCTTTGGGTAGCGACGGGCCAGACTGTCACTCAGTTGCTGTTCAATGGCGCCCAGGGGAATCTGGCAGCGTCGACGCCCGTTGATATGGAGTTGTCGCTTGGTCAAGGGACTTCTCCTGGCACCCTGGGAGGTATCTTCGGTAACGGATCGGTTCTGAACATCACATCATTGCCCACGGTTCATCCCTCTCACGGCCAGCCCCAGAGACGCAGCTTAATTCGGAGAGTATGGACCAAGGTCAAGCGAACGTTTGCCCTTCTCAAACGACAGACCGCTGCGCCACTAGGTGCAAACTTGATAGCTACCAGTGTCGAGTTTGCACCTGATGCGCAAAGCGAGCGCCAAACCGTCCAAGCATCGCGCGAGGTCATTCTCGCCGCAGGCGCCATTCACACACCCCAACTCCTCATGCTTTCCGGTATAGGCCCAGCACAGCAACTAGATCGACTCGACATCAATCCACTCGTAGACCTCCCCGGCGTAGGAAGCAATTTGCAAGACCACATGCAAGTCTGGTGCTGGTTCCCCTACCACAACCCCTACACGATCAACCCGACCGCTCTCAACACCGACCAAGCCTTCGTGAACGACTCCTGGACGCAGTACTGGACCAATAGAACCGGCCCCTTTACCTCTGGCGCCATCGCAGGCGTAGCCTTTCCCTCCCTTCCCAGCATCAGCGACGACGCCAGCGCGGTCTCCACTCTAGCCAACACCCAAACACCCGAAATGTACCTCCCGGACAGTACCTCGCCTCGAATCCTCGCCGGCTACAGCGCACAACTCTCCCTCCTCTCCGCCGCGCTGCAAGACCGCAACCGCGCCGTTTTCGAACTCATAAACGCCAACGACGGCGACCTCACAGTCGCCACAATGCGACCTCTCAGCCGGGGCACCATCGCCCTCGCCTCCTCCCAACCCTTCACCCCGCCCCTCATCGACCCGCGCTACGGCAGCAACCCGATCGACATCCAAGTCCTGCAGGAGGCAATCTCCTTCAACAAACGCCTCGTCGCCACGGAAAGCATGGCGCCCCTCGCACCGGAACAGCTTTTCCCACCTCCCAACTCTTCCGCCGACGAGACGGCGTCGTACATCCGCTCCAAAGGCCAGACGGAGTACCATCCCAGCGGTTCCGCGGCTATGATGCCGCTCGAGCTGGGCGGGGTGGTAGATCCGGAATTGCTAGTCTACGGCACAAAAAATCTGCGTGTGGTAGATGCGAGTGTGTTCCCGCTCGTGCCGGCGGCGCACTTGCAGGCTGTTGTTTACGGGGTTGCTGAGAAGGTGCGTGTCATGTCTTGTCTTTGAGATTGATGTTTCTCCGCTTGAGGGTTTTGTGAGGTCGTAGGCTGACATGTCTTCCAGGCAGCGGATATCATCAAAGCAGCAAACTACGACTCTCCCTCCTCCGACTGGCAGAGCTCAGGCGACGGTTCCTCGCCGCCATCGTCCGATCTTGCCTCAAGCCCGATTTCAACACCAGAGCCTTCTTCTGCTGATGTGGATGTTGTCACGATGACTACTTTTGTAACTGTTTACGTTTGATTCCGAATAATCAGTGTTGCTTGGGTTTGGGATTAAACTGTCAGCCATGGTGGCTGGCTCTTGACTTGGTGGTTATAATAGTATTGGGGTTTTTCAACAGGAAAGCGTTGATTTCTCGCTCATGTTTCTCCCCCTTGGTTAGTTTGCGCATGTAATGTGTAGGGTCATCACATGTATCGATTACTTTCCATCTCATTGTGTGCGTTTCGCCAACCATTAACTTTACGCGTGCCTGTTACACCTATAAGCTAAGGTCTCCGAATCAGACGCTGATTCACGTTCGTGAAGATATCTGTATAGTAGTACATCCCTTCCAGAGATGCTATCTCACTCGGGGCTATCTCTCATAAAACACTCTTCTTCTAGGCTAATAACTTCCTCTCTAGAGGTATACAGTAAAGAGAAGAATGGGAGATAGCTTTTTAGCACTCAGAGCCATGTCACGTTTGCAAGGAAGCCATCTCACTCGAGGCTAAGCTACTATCTTCTACTCTAGAAGTATATATTGACACCTAAAAATATGGCTTACCGCCTATGTTCATCTTCTTCATCCTCCACTTAAGCATTTGAATCCCCAAACGAAGACCCTCACCCACGTGTCACGCTACTCACAAAACATGTGATTTTGTGCTGGGCTTCACTTGATCTGCTTCATTTGACTGAACCGCACTTGGCTTCACGATAACTCCCTGACTTGCATACATCTTCGCCAGCTCGGTGCACTTCTACCTTCCCAACACAATCTCTTCGAATCACCCAATGCTCCCATCATGCCTCCAAAGCAGAAGAAGAAGTCGGCCAAATCAGCAGAGCAGTCAGAGCCGACCTCTGACGCTCAATGCAACGACCTCACGAACCAGCTCGATCTCACCATCAAGCTACACGAGCAGCTGGATACTGTGTGCAAGAGCGTCGAAGAAAATCTTCACCAAGCCTGCAAAGAATTGGACGCAGCTGTCCAGACATTTGCTACGAAGATCGAGCACGCCGAGGCGCGCAAAGAGAAGTTCCATCTCACTGACCGCCAACGCCGCGCCTGCGCCAGACTTCGGAGTGAAGTGACTCAAGAACTCGAGCGGATCGAGGCTTGGGTTACAACAAGCCCGAAACCCATCCCAGCGACATTGTCTTCTATGCAGGAGTTTCGTTCCGCCTCCGACATTGAGGAGACAGACGTGGGCAAGGAGTCGCCTCTTCGGTTGCCTGAGAAGCGCACGCACATTGGTGCTGAAGTCAAGGGCGATGTTGATGAGGATGAACTCGGTATGTCAGCTCCTTCTTGCATAGCATTCATGTTTCCTACGATCACTAACACATGTTTCAGTGTCTGATGGATCGCCAGGTCCTGAGATCCCGGGCTTGTTGGATCTCAAGAAGTTACCGATATTCAAGGGTTATACATGGTGATCTCGGCAGTGCTGCCACCATCAGGCCTATGAAAGGCACGGGAATGGAGAAACGATGGCACATAAATCGTCGACTGGAAGGACAGTAAAATCAAAGACAGTGATGAATACTAATGAAATGATGAATGATGCTCTCACACTTCACCTTCGCCGTTGTTTTATTTCTGGATGCTTTACTAAGCCCGTGCATCTTTTGTCAGCCGCGGTTCCTGCCGCAACTTCACCGCGGTGGGCGGCGCGCGCATTCGCAAACACGAAACTCTCTCTCACAACGGTCTCGGCCTTATGTGAGTCGCGATCTGCGGCTGCGCCGGCTGCGCTCTTCTTAGGTTGCAGTAGTGACTTGCATATTTCGCTGCCTCTCTCATGACTCTGTCTTCTCAAAGTGGACTCGAACAAGTGATGTCGAGCTTCTGTCATGGTGTGTCGCTCACTGCCGCGTGAGTGGAGTCTTTCACACAAAAGCACGAGCACAAACACCGGGAGTTCGTCGTGATGGCTCAAGGGTTGCCGGCCGAGCTGAGAGCTCTCGCCGCTTTTCTGGACGGCGACGATAGACCCACTGCTGTCTTTCAGCGGGCATCTGGCGAGGAAGCGACTTGGGAGGTGATTTATGAGAATGCCGTGGTACGTTCTTGTGGGATATCGTTTGGGGATGCCATTGAAGCTTTGAATGATGGCGCGCTATTGCAGAATTATGGAAAACAGCGCCGCGGATGGAATGTGAGAAGGGTGGGTGACGGGTTTGTCGCCATTACCTTCGACACAGCATATGCGAAGCCCAGATGCGACAATACCGCGGAAAAACTCGACTGGATCCAATATCCCAGCGACGACCTTTCCAAATGGCAACGTTTCATCCTCTACGAACATGACTGGACTCAAACCCCCTTAGGTCCGATCAAGAACTGGCCTTTCGAGCTGCGGAGCGTCGTGTTGAGCGCAATGGCAGATCCAGCTCCACGAACCATCTACTGGGGACCCCAGAACGCTCTGCTCTACAACGAAGCATTCGTGCCGATCTTCGAAACAAACCACCCGCACTGCCTCGGTCAGCCGCTCGAGCAGGCTTGGAGGCCCGGCATGCGCTCTGTGATCTGGCCGTACATCAAAAGCGCGTATCAGGGCAAGACGGAGAAGATCAACAGACTACCACTGCATCTCAACCGCCAGGGATTCCTTGAGGAGACGTACTGGGACGCCACTCTCACGCCTACGATAGGCCCTTGCGGCACTGTGATTGGCGTGCAAAATGTTCTTACGGAGTGTACGAAGGCGGTGCGTGGTGAGCGGAGGAGGGTTACTACGACGAACTTGGGGAAGAGGATTGCTTCTGCTGCTACGCTGGAAGAGCTGTGGTCTTCTTTCTTGGGAGGCTTGCAGTGTGAGGTTGTCGATTTGCCCTATGCGGTTTTTTACTCAGCTGAACACGATTTGTCTGAGCTCATGTCTGAGTCGACAGATAGCAATGCGTACACGCCGCAGAATACTGTGTGCACGCTTGAGAGCTCGATGGGCGTGTTGCAGCCGAGCGACCTACCCCAGGCCTTCGTTCTTGGTGACGAGACTCTCGACGTATCCACAAGAGTGCTCGCGAAGGCTTTCACGGCTGCTTGGAAAGAGCAGAAACCGGTTGTACTCGACTCGGAGGATGCTGCTCTTCCTACTAGTCTCGCTCTGAGCAATCCGGATCGAGGATTTGGCGATGCTGTGAGCAAGGCCGTCGTCCTTCCAGTTACATCGATAACATCGAGGGATTTGATGGGCGTTCTCGTGATAGGAATTTGCCCTCGTGTGCCTTTCGACGAAGGCTACAATATGTGGCTGCAAATACTTGGTGACGTGCTTCTCAAGGCCGCCGCTTTCATCTCCTTGCCGCTCGAGCAGAGGAGGGCGCAGAAAATGGCAGACGACATCAACGGCGCTCTGGCGCAACAGCTGCGTCTCACAACCCTCCAAGCCGAGCGGAGCGATGCGAAATTCTCTCGTATGGCGAAACTGGCGCCCATTGGCATGTTTGTTCTGGATCCGGAAGGCAAACCTCTATACGTCAATGACGCATATCGACGACTCGTACCCGATCTTCCGGATGGACGCACCGTCCCTTTCAACAAATCGTCAGATTGGACCGATTTCATTCACCCTGACGATTTGTGTCGCTTCTGGGAAAGCTGGGAGAAAGTCACGGTCCAGCGCGTGCCAACAATCTGCGAGTATCGGGTGTTGAAAGCATGGCGTTCGGTCGACAAGGCTACTGGCGAGGAGCTCTCGGGAGACACCTGGCTGCTTGCGACGTCGTTCCCAGAAGTAGAGCCTGATGGACGCGTCTCGGCGATTCTAGGCTGGATCAATGATATCTCACCGCAGAAAGCGGCAGAGAAGCTGCTTTCACAACGGTTGGACGATGCTCTGGAGACGAAGAGGCAGAGTGAGAATTTCATCGACATGACGTCTCACGAAATGAGGAATCCGTTGAGTGCGATATTGCAGAGCGCCGATTCTATCGTGTCTTCACTTCAGACGGTCGATTCGAACACCTCGAACCAGGACATGGTTCTCACCGGACATTTGGTAGAAGATCTTGTGGACGCTGCGCACACCATTATCCTTTGCGCCCAGCACCAGAAAAGGATTGTTGACGACATCCTCACCCTCAGCAAATTGGACGCCAGCCTGCTAGAGATTGCTCCAGACAAGGTGCAGCCGCCACAACTCGTTGAGAAGGCTTTGCGAATGTACGAGGCCGAGATCTCGCGTGCGAATATCCAGACAAGATTGGTAATCGAGCCTACGTACGCTGAGCTTGGCGTCGACTGGGTAGTGCTTGATCCAAGCCGCCTGCTTCAGGTTGTGATAAACCTGCTCACCAACGCCATCAAATTCACACAATACGCGGAATTGCGCGAAATCACGGTGTTCATAGGTGCCTCCTACGAGCGCCCGACAGGAAAGCACCACGGGATCAATTTTATTCCCATCCGCCACACGAAGCCTCCCCCCACGCCGAATGGCGAATGGGGAGATGGAGAGGACATATACCTCCAGATCGCCGTCACTGACACAGGCTCAGGTCTGGATGATGAGCAAATGCAAGTTCTCTTTCAGCGATTCGCGCAGGCGTCTCCGAAGACCTACAAACAGTATGGAGGCAGCGGGCTTGGTCTGTTCATCTCTCGGGAGCTTTGCGAGCTACAAGGCGGACAGATTGGCGTGGCGAGCTGTGAGGGCAGGACAACTTTTACGTTTTATGTCAAGGCCAAACGGTGGGTTGAGAGCGAGGTTGAGGAGCTTCCGCCTCTGACTAGGTTTGTTAGTGCTTCGTCGAGTCCGATGGTTTTCAGTCGGAGAGGCAGTGCGGTTCTGGGAGATGCACATTTGCAACCGTCGAACTCTAGAAGGGGGTCGAATCTGGATGGTGTGTCGGAGCAATCCAGAACTAGCAGCCCGAGATTGGAGAGAAATGGACTTCGGTCTGAACGAGATCAACAGGGACACCTGCACGTGCTCATCGTTGAAGGTAAGCAGTACAGAAACAAAACGACGAACCTGAACATAACTGACAAGCACACGCAGACAACATGATCAACCAAAAAGTCATGAGCCAACAACTGCGCAAAGCCGGCTTCACCGTGCACGTCGCCAACCACGGCGTCGAATGCCTCGACTTCATCTCGCAATCCAGCTACTCCTCCGAACCGACGACGCCGGAGCGAGAACAAGCCCAAGAACAACTTGAAGCGCCACCAACGCCTCTCTCCATCGTCCTCCTCGACCTCGAAATGCCCACCATGGACGGCCTGACGTGCATCCGCCACATCCGCGAGAAACAGCTGAAAGGCGAGATTCTGGGCCACGTGCCCGTCATCGCCGTCACGGCGAATGCGAGGAGCGAGCAGATCAATACCGCCATCGAGGCGGGTATGGATGAGGTTGTCACTAAGCCTTTCCGTATTCCGGAGTTGGTGCCGCAGATGAGGAGGCTGGTTGAAGGTGTTGGGGAGGGTCTAATAAGAAGAGTGAAAAATAGATGATACCCATGAGGAAATGAAGATAAATGCTCTAGCCTTTACTGTAATTGATGAGATTTCGACCATCAACTTGTTCTTCACGACTTGCTTCAAAAATGGAGGTCAATGGTTGTTATCGTTATGCAAAAGAGTTACATGTATTTAGTGAGATCACGTCACCTCATTCACAGTGTTTCGCTATTCGAGATTCAGACATAGGTGTTGCGAATGGTGTCATTCGGCTAACGGCACTTTCTGGTATGTTTCGGGCCGTTTGTCAGTATAAATGCACTGCCTCGTTGTTAAAGATTACATGTGCGAAAATTACTGCATTCCGATTTACGGAGGGCGTTGACACTACCACCTAGATACCGAAAGTGCCGTAGTCTTAGCGCCATTTATCACACCGGCACGGGCTCTCTTTTACCGCATCAACTTGTGG